>MNCI01023765.1:396885-421939 GCA_015680685.1 Gnetum montanum | reverse complement strand
GGGGTGTGGGGGGTGTGGTTGTGGGGTGTTTCTAGGCTATGCATGTGGTCTCCATGCTTAAGGGGGAAAGTTTTCAAAACTCCCACCTTTCCACATTGGGGGTAGGTGAGATTTATCCCCATGCATGTGCTTCCAACGTATAAAAATGTATAGCCCCCATAAAACCTATCAAATTGCCTTTTTTGGCATCCCAAAAGGAATTTTTAACCCCCCCAAGCCCAAATATAGATACTAGGTGACATTTTTCACTTGGGAAATGAGGCTTTGACCACTTATGAGGCATTTTTCAATCCCAAAAGCATTAAGTATGTGAAATTTCCCATTGTGGATTACACTTTTCATATTTACAATGAAGTTTTACCTCAGGTTTGATTCAATGAAAGCTACATGATGAAGATTGGCTATAACATGCAAAGTTTTATGGTGTTCCAATGAACCCTCTTTGTTGGTGCTTGGAGGATTGACCCAAGAGGCATCGACAAAGAATACAAAACATCACTACATATTATAATGCTATAGTGCATATAGGTCATGTGAGAATTAGGCTATCTAGGTCACCAAGGTTGCTACTTTTAAGGCCATGGTGGGCCATGGTACTAATTTAAGGCCCTAGCAAGACATGTCTCCAGTTTAAGATCATAGTGGACCATTGAAAGTAGGCTTTCTTGATGATGATTGTTAGCTACATGTAGTATGGTTTAGATGGGAATGATTGATCGAATTGGCTAGTTCATTCCCATCCATGTCAACTATTCTAAATGCTCTATTCCTGTAGGCTCTAGTAATAAGAAAGGACCCTTCCCAATTAGCTAAGAATTTCTCTGCATGCTCACGAATGCCCTTAAGGACTAGGCCCCCCTCCTTGATCTTGCACATGGTCAAGTCATGGTGATGTTGTTACTTTTACCTCTCTTGATAGTGCTCAATGTGAGCAAGTGCTTGCATATTTTGCTCCTCCACTAAATCTAAGGCTACCAACTACAACTCCTTATTCTGTTCATCATTGATGAAGTTGGCCAAGGCTACTTAGAGTGATGGGACCTAAAATTCAAGAGGTAAAACAACTTCAAAACCCTAAACAAGGCTATAAGAAGTCATGTTAGTTGCCATGTGATAGGTTGTTCTATATGCCCATAGTGCATGGACAAGTTGCTCATGCCACTTCTACTTGCAATTGTTGAGCATCTTCTTGAGCAACTTGATGATGGCCTTTTTGCTTGCTTCTACTTGTCCATTGGCTTGAGGGTAGTAAGGTGACAAGAAAGAATGCTTAATGCCTAAGTTGTGAAAAAATCCCTTGGTTTCCCTGCTACTAAATTGAGGTCCATTGTCTATACTATGATCATGGGTATGCTAAAATGAGCTACAATGTTATCTAAGATAAATTTGCAAACTTGTTTAGATATGGTCTTCCTTAGGGAAATAGCCTTAACCTACTTGGTAAAGTATTTGGTTGCGATGATGATGAAGCTATGTCCTACCGAAAACTTAGGCATTATAGGTCTAATGATATCCAACCCCCATCATGGAAATGACCATGTTATCAGGGTGGTATATAACTCAATTGGTAATACATGTATTATTTTGCTATCACTAGCATGTGTCACATTGCTTAACCTTTGTAGGAAGTCATTTTTCATATGGGACCAATAGTAGCCTAACTATCTAATATTAGCAACCATGGCTTTAGGTCCTATATTTCCTCCACAAACACCCTCATGAACCTCCTCTAGGATGGTTTTGGCTTTGATTTTACCTAAGCACTTTAGGATTATGTCATCATAGGATCGTCAACATAATGCATTATCACCTACAATGACATATTGCTTTGATCACTTATGTATGACATCCTTCTGAGTAGTATTTCAGCCTTGTGAGGATTCACCATGCATAAGGTAAAATTTGATATCATCATACCACTCCTTGGGAGGAGTAGTATGAATGACAACCAAAAAGGTATCCTTAGTGTTCTATGTGATGGGAGTAGCATAGTCCATGGTTAAGATGGGCAACTTGCTAAACACATCTAACGTCACACTAAGGGCTAATGTTGCAATTGCATCAACTATGGCATTTTTGTTTCTAGGTATTTGTTGGACATAAATGTCTATGAATTATTGTAATAACTACTTTCCTAAGTCACAGAAAGATTGTAAGTGCTTAGCTTTGCATGCATAAACTTTGATTACTTAGTTAACCACGAGTTGTGAATTGCCTTTTATGGCTAGGCATCTAATTCCTAGGTCATAAGCTACCATTATTTCTCTAATCAAACCCTCATATTCCACTATGTTGTTGATACATAGAAACCTAAAATTATAGGCAAAGGGTCAGATCTCACTAGACGGGAATGTTACAATTGTAGTAGCACTAGCCCCATGGGCGGTCGAAGCTTCATTGAAGTTCATGACTACCTCATAATCCTTAGGCACTTGGCTAATCATGCTAATGTGTTCTTCAGGGAACTTAGGATTTATGACTACTTGGTCATCAATAGCTAAAATTGTGAGTTGTCTAGCTATGGCTTGACCTTTTGCTGAGGATTAAGAGACATAATGAAGGTCAAACTTTATGATTATGGCTTTTCATTGGCCCATATGGCTACTTTTGTAGATGTTGATCGTTATGGCTCTAAGTATGTTGTCCTTGTAAATTATGTTGACTTGGCTTCTGAAGAGATAGCGTCTTCATTTCTTCAAAGAGAAGGCTAGTGCTGGACAATACTTCTACACTTTAGTGTATTAGGTCTTGTGGGCAACTAAGGCATGGCTAAGGTAGTATATAAGCATTTCTACATCATCATCATGTTTCTAACAAAGTAGAGAGCCAATGGATGTATCAAAGATGGTGAAATAAATGTAAAATGGTTTACCCTCTTGTGAAGAATAGACTGTCAGTAGTTGTGTCAACTCTTGCTTAAGGTTTTCAAAGGACTCTTGGCACTGAGTCGTCTACTCATAGTGAACTCCTTTCTTAAGCAAGTGTTGCATGGGCTATAACTTATTCGTAAGTCTAGTAATAAACCTACGAATAAATTGTAATCTGCCTTATAATTCCTTAAGCTCTGTAAGGTTGGTAGGTGCTGCTAATTTGGATATGACCTTAACCTTATTAGGATCTATGCATATCCCTGCTTTAGAAACTACAAAGCCAAGCATCTCAGTAGTCTTGAAATTGAAGACACACTTCTTAGGATTGAGCCTAAGCTTGTATTTGGGGCATTGTTTAAGCACAAGATCTAGGTCATTAGCATGGTCATTGGCTATCTTAGACTTCACAACTATGTCATCTATGTAATCATTAAGCAAACCTAACATGTAATCATTGAAGATATAAGTCATGGCTCTCTGGTATGTTGCTCTAGTGTTCTTAAGTCCAAAGGGCATCATGGTATAACAAAAAGTTCCCCATGGGATCATAAAGGTCATGCTAAGTTGGTGCTCTGGGTTGTTCCTAATTTGGTTATATCTTGAGAATTCACCCATAAAGGACAATAAGGCATGTCTAGTTGTAGCACTGATAAGTTGATCAATAGTAGGAAAAGGGAAGTCATCCTTGATAGTTGCTTTATTTAGGTCTCGAAAATCAATGCAAATATAAATACTCTCATTTTTCTTAGGGACAACTGCTATGTTGGATACCCATTCTATGTAATTGACAACCCTAATGAAACTTTCTTGGTAGAGCTTTGAGTTTCAACATGAACTACCAAGGCCAAAATTGATTGGGTTTTTGCTAGTTTTAGGCCTTAGTAGCTCATGTTTTGAGGCTACAAGGCTATTATGTGCATTCAAACATCAATTAGGGCTATTTTTGGGTTATTTGGATCCAAAAATCAAGGGTTTTGATGCTTCCACATTGGGCTTAGCATGGAAATAGGGATCCATAGTATGGAAACCAAGGAAAAAAGGTTTTGATGTGCTTAGAGGTCTAAAATTTAGGTTATAGGACCTTCCCAAGGTAGCACAAGGTAATATCCATCAAAATTGGGGCACTTCAAAGGTTTGTAAAGGCCAAAAAGCAAGTTCTAAAGCCTTTTCCCCTTATTTCCACACTGGACGGCATGGAAAAGAGGGGATTCAGCATGAAGAACCAAAATCAAAGTAAAAATAATGTCAAATATGGTCAAATAGGTAGATAGATTATAGATTTAAAACTTGTGCATCTCCTAGCTTTGTTCCAAGGCAATTTAAGGCAATTTTGAGTGTCAAGATGTGTCAAAATGGCTTCCCCCTTTTCTCCATGGTAAGCATAGTAGCCTTAGCATGGAAAAATGGGGGGGACACTTGTTTTATGAATTTAGAGTGATTTAGGGGCACTTTAACTAGGTTTATAGATCCGTAGGATTGTAGACTTCAATTTTCCAAATTTCTAATTGATTTTGGGCTTGTTTGAAGGTTGTTTAAGGGTACATAAGGTCCACCCCCTTGTTTCCACATTGAGGGAGTTACTCCAACATGGAAGAATGTGCAGAATGAGTTTTGAAGATTCAAATGAGGTCAGGTAAGCAAAATCTATAGGCTATGAGATTCTGGGCTTCTTTGGTGTAGATCTTTGGCTTTTGGGAGTGTCATCTTGCCATCAGAAGCGGAAAAGTAGCTTTTCCCATTTTTTTTACTCTAGGAAAGTTACTACAACATAAAAGAAGAAATAATCCTAGATCTAGGTTAATTTGGATCACAATTGATTGTGCATGTTACCTTTTGGAGTTGCTAGGGTCAAGGGCTATGGATCCATGTGAAAATTTAGCAGTTTTGAGCATCCCTAAGTGGTTTTCTAGATTTTCTCCCTTTTTCCATGCTAAGGATGGAGATCTCAACATGGAAAACTAGGGGGAACCACTTTTTGGACATTTGGAATCACTCTTGTAAAGTTTAAGGATTCCAATGGCTGCTGCTAAGATTCTAGAGTGCATGAAAGGTCATTTAATGTCATTTTGAGGTGTTTAGGAGTCCCGAACAAGTCTTCCCTTGCATTTTCATGTTAGGGATACTATAATCAATGTGGAAAAAGGGATCCTTACTGTGGAAGAACAATGCTTCTTAGATCTAGACCAATCTTAACCTTAATCGACTGTGCATGTTCGCCTCTGGGGCTACCGAGGTCAATGACTAGGCTTTTATATCAAGATTTGATCATTTGGAGTATTTCTAAGAATTTTTTGGGCTTCCCCCTCTTTTTTCATGCTAGGATTGGGATTATTAGTGTGAAGAACTAGGGGGAATCATTTTTTGGCCTTTTGACATCAATTTCTTAAAGTTTAAATTCTCTAAACAATGTCAATAGGGTCCTAGAGCACATGCAAGTTTAGTTGATGTTGTTCTAAGGTATTTATGGATCCCAAATGGGTATTTCCATTAATTTTCATGCTAAGAAATATGGAGGAGGATCCCCAATGTGGAAACACCATAAAACTCATATCTAGCCTAGTTTTGACTTTAATCGATCATGCATGTCAACCTTTAGGGCTACTAAGGTTGGAGACTAGGGTTAGGAGTCAATACTAGTCAGCTTATAGGTTTTCCAAGTGGTTTTTGAGCTTCCACCTCTTTTTACATGCTAGGTATAGTATGCCCAATGTGGAAAAATGGGGGGAAAGAGACTTTTATCTTTTTGCATAATTTTGGTCATGCATGTAGGTCCCTAAGGTTGCTAGTGATGATGGTCAATGCCTGGTGTTAGAATTTTGCTATTTTGAAGGTTAATGAGTGGTTTTTGGGTTTCCCCTAATTTTTCCACCTTAGGGCTTCCATTATTAGCATGGAAAATTATGGGGAAATATTTTTGACCCTTTTGTGATCACTTTCAATTATGCATGCAGGCTTCTAAGGTTGCTAGTGTTGACTGCTAATATTTGATGTTAAAATTTGGTTGTTTCAAGGGTCATTAGGAAATTTTTTGGCCTTACCAATTTTTCTATGCTATAGCTTTCATGCTTAGCATGGAAAATATTGGGAAAGGGATTTTTATATTTTTATCATCAATCTAGCTATGCATGAGTGTCCATAGGGTTAGTGGCATTAGCCATCAATGCCTAAGGTCAAGATCTAGTCATTTTGAAAGTTGTGAGGGGGGTTTCAAGTTGCCCCCCTTCAATCCATGTTGAGGGTAAAAGGATTAGCATGAAATAAATCTCCCTTAGTGAGGAAACTTAGATCTAGGCCAAATCAATAGTCGATCGACCATGCATATCAACCTTCGGGGTTGTTGGTGTCGATGATCAATGTTAGGTGTCAAGATTCATAGTTTGGAGGCTTCTAAGTATCTCATGCAATATTCCCCCTTTATTCCATGCTAAGAATGATGGCCCTAATGTGAATGAGAGAAGGATGATAGTTTTGTACCATATTTAACCACATTTGAAACTTTTGGAAGCTCCAAAGGGTTATAACAGGGTCTAAGGATCATTGGTCATTAAGAAATGGTCATTAGGTAATCATTTAGGTTATTTTTGGCTTCCCCTAATCTATCAACGTTGAGGGTGAGAGGCTCAGCATGGAATAAGCCTACCTAGTGTGGAAAAAACCAAATCCAAGATTTCAACTAGTTTTGACCAGGTCCTGTGGGATTCTGAGGCTACCAAAGATGCTTGGAGGTGTTCTAGGTCATGTGGGGCTTATTTTGTGGTCAAACGTGTGGTAGATTGATGTTGGGGGATAAGATTGGGCATTACCCACCTTCTTCCATGCTAGGAATTATTGCCCTAGTGTGAAAACCCATGGTGTCTAGCGTTGTTCATGTCTTACCAACTTTTGAAAACTTGAGGTTGAAAAAGGTAGGTTTGGGTTACCAAAAAATAGCAAAATATTTGTAATTCCAATGATTTTGTAAAATAATAGAAATGTTTCCATTCTATGCATGGTATTACTAGCATGGATGCATGGGGTTAAGGCTTCCATAAGGTTTTTAGAGTCAAAATTGGCAAAAATCTCAACATTGATGCAAGTTTTGGTTAAGAATGAAGGTGCAAGGTGGGGCCCATAATCAAAAAAATTTTAAAATTTTAAAAACTGAAGTTGTTTCCCATTCAAAACCAATATGAACTAAACTTTCCTCCCTTGTACTTTAGTGCACTTGTAGTTATGGTACACTGAATTGGCAACTAGGGGTTTTAAGTTGTGCATTTAAGTTTTAGATGTGATTTTATTGTGGAATCTCAAAGTTTTCAGAAGATTTTTGATTGTACATTAATAGTGCATTGGAGGAGAGCTCTAGTAGAGGTTTTTGTGGTAGCAACAATCAATTATTAGCATTGAAGCCTCCCACCTTCCTCATAGCCAGCATTGATCTCTCATCCTTCTTAGTTTTCAACCATTCCTAGCATTGAGCCTGCCATGGCACTATACCAATGAAGGAAAAAGAGCCAAAACCCTATTATTTAGAAGGTGGATGAATGTGATTAAGAGATAGAAGAAGTGCCTAGGCCCATCTCCATCTAGGTTTACTTTGTTGCTGCTTTTTCAAGTTTTGTTTTCCATGGTTAGGGTTGTTTTTTTTTCTAGATATACTCTAGTGGAGGGATTAAAATAGAATTTTGATGAAGTCCCACCTCCCATTTTGGCTATTTCCACATGGATCCATGGTCGTTTCATTGTTTTAGCTTTTGTAGATTTGATTTTAAAATTAGGGCTTATTGTTTCATGCTTTTTCCCAAAATTTTGGGGTATGGTAATTTTTTCAAATCTAGGCCTTAGGATTTGTTACAATTAAGTTTTGAAAAAATCCTACTCATTATTTTGGTCTGAATTTTAATGGGTTTCAATGGTTTTGGCTCTTTCAACTGTTTCCATGGCTATATGAAATTTAGGCTTTGAGGTTTTTTGAAGTTTTAGCATAAAAAAGAAAAAAAAATGTTGCGGATTTTTTCTAGTAGAATAGCTACAAATTTGTAAAATTGAAGATTATGGATTTGTAGCCCTTCATTTATGCTTTATTATGGTTTTCTCATTTAATTTAACCTTTAAACAAAGACATTATGGTTGTTTTCCTAACGTTGCATAGTTAGGTTGTTTGTGCCCCTTTTATAATTTCATGAAGGTTTGTGAATTTTTTATAAGTAAATGGAAAAGGTTATGGCTATTTTTTGGTTATGGCTGAGTAGCCTTTGGCATTAGATTTTCAATAGAAGTGGACTCGCTCTACTTGGACTTAAAAAAAATTTTCTATGAGTTTTTTACTAAGCATGTGTAATAAGGATGTTTGTGCCGTTTTCGAATTATTGTCTAAATTGACAAATTTTTCCTTTAGAAACAGTAAAGGTTTTGAATTTTTTCTAAGCATACATATGTTGAACTTGATTTAAGCTTTCAAATGATGGTGGAATCACTCTATTTTGAGCTCAAACAAATTTTTGGAAAATTCTTTACCAACCTTGCACGAAAAGGGGTAAATGTTGATGGCTACAGTTTTGGCTAGATTCTTTCATGGCTCTAGATTTTCAATTTTAATAGTCATGACTATAAGGTTCATAATTTTAGGAGTCTTTTTGTGGTAGAATCACTAAAATAGGAGTACAACTAAATTTTGGATGAATTTTTTGGCAATGGCTATTTGAACAAGGCAAAATCATGGTTGTATTACATTACTTATGTTTTCCTTTTGTGAACATGTAAAACTACTGCCTAATTTTGCTTTCTTAAGAAGAGAAAAAGATTTTTCTATTTTAAATAAGCTTTTACTATGGCTACATGGATTTTTCTAAGTTTATTATGCTTTTACTGAATTTGTGCATAGCTTAGATGATTTTTCCAAATTTATGCATGCTTTGCAAAATTTAGACGTTTTTTTCTAAGCTTTGTGCATAGTTTAGATGTTTTTTCCAAATTTATGCATGCTTTGCATAATTTAGATGTTTTTTTATAAACTTATGCTTGCTTTTTCTAAATTTATGCATAATGTAGATGCTATTTTCTAAATTTATGCATAACTTGCATGTTTTTTTTTTATAAATTTGTGCATAACTAAGATGCCTTTTCTAAATTTATGCATTAATCAGACTTAGACTTAGTTTTGGGATATGATATTTTGGTTATAAAGGCTATAAAATATGGCAATAATTCTTTTATGGAATTTCTTAAGCTAATTTAGATAAACATCTAAGAGCTTTTTATAGAGGCTAACTTCACCTCCAACTAGATGTTTGTCCAAATTTGCTAAGTAATTTTAATTGGCTAGAATGTATTTACTTTGAAAGGTTGTAATAATGCCTCTTTTTTTATGGAATTTCTTAAACTAGCTTAGATAAACACCTTAGAGCTTTTTATAGAGGCTAATTCCACCTCCATCTAGGATGTTTTTGTCTAAGTTTGTTAAGAGATTTCTATCGATCATGATGTTTTTTTGCTTTGCTTCATGCATGGTCTTTTTAAGGCATGTCCTCATCATAGTGGAGCTAGTTGGTATCTTGTGCTACATTGATCATCCTAAGATCAACACCCTAGCACATGACATGCCTTTTGGGAAAATCTTGCTATGGTTTCAGCCTAGGGCAAGAGACTACCTTGCTTACCTACTTAAGAACTTTAGTGTGATGTTGTGATCACACTTGTCTATGGATGTAGCCAGGGTTGTTGTGGAGACCTTGTTGCCTCGAGAATCTAGCCTAATTACTAAGTACATTACTGATAGGCCATTTCTTAAGACTGCAGAAGGACCAACAAATGCCATAAGTCCACGTTACCTTATAGAGATCTAGACGATGCTAGAGTATAGTTAGTATAATACTAACAATACTCCAATGGTGGTGCATAGAGCCCACACATTATTCCAAAACCTGCTTGATACCATGTACCATCTACAGGGGTAAACATGGTTATTGTAATAATTTTATGATTTTATCTTGATTACCTTCCATAACTTCATTGATTTTACAACTCCTTGCAAGTACAAGGTTAATGATCAAATCCTCACATGTGGCTCAAACTGCTTTGGATGAATTCACAAAGATTCCTTAAATCAAAACTGTTGTGTATCAATAGTTAAGAGGGAACTTTGATGAATACGCCACCAAGTTTAATCACGTATATAAAAAGTGTAAGGATGATAAGATGATATACAACTAGTGTATAGATGCCAATATCATGGATTAGATCCTTGTAGCTAGAACCTCCATATCGCAGAAGAAAAGGAAAGGTAAATGTATAACTTCTAGTGTTTTATGGATCTAGGTGTTATATTTCTTTTCTTGGTTGTTGAAATTTCTCATATTGATGCTAACCTTTGGTTATTACTTCATACCACCTTGACTAATGTCACTATACCACTTTCATGTTCATGTCATGAGGACACCCTCATCCTAAAGTTTGGTGAAGTAACATAGGAGTGACTAAAGAGATAGATGCCTAGATATGTTCAAGAAAACATCTACTGTGTAGGTTTTCTTGATGTATTCATTGCACCTATCCCTTCCATTCCTACTACAAAGATGTTACATGCCATCAACTCCTTTGATGAGAAGATTGGTAACTTTAGCACCATCATCTAAGGTGTGAAGGTGAACATGGATGTAAGTGATAGCCTCTTTTGTGACTTGTTTCATATCTATGCTAATGGAGCAAAGGTTCCCACCAGGACAATTAGAAAATTAGGCCATCATAATGAAGTTTCAAAGTGGTTTGGTGCCGACATGAACCACTTTGGAATTTTAATGGTAGCTTCACAAACCTTGATGCAAAGGAATCATATCCTTTATTTAGGTCTTGTGCATTTCCCAAACTACTATCACAAAAAAGGGTAATTGACTTGGTGCAGGGATGGACCTTTAAGAAGGTCCTAATGGAGGGCATCAAATTTGATTGGGTAGTTGCTTTGGCTACTGGGCTTGGAGAAGAGATTCTTAAACTCCATGTTGACACTTCTACAATAATTTATATGCACTTTCCATTTTCTACAAGTTATCTAAAGAGGTTAGCGGAGTTTCTGGTGGTGTATAGAAATGGGTGATGGATTTCCCAAGATCCAAGCCAACTTTCCAAGCCTTGGATAAAGCACATTTATCCAATAGTGTAGGCCCAAAACCCACTAGAGGGGATGGACAAGATGTTATCCATTATCATTAAGAATCTTGATGTTAGGTAGTATAAGTCTCCTAACAATATTGATGATTATGAGCTCCTCTCATTTCCTACTAGTGTTTAGAATGCCAAACAATAGTGTATGGAGGCCAAAAGGGGTATCTAGGGAGAAACTCAAGAGGCCTATGCATGAGGCACCCCCAACATTAGATCAACTTGCCCTAAAGAAGCTTATGTTTAAGCTTAAGCCATCATAATAGGTAGTTTCAGGTATGATTTGTTGAAATTTGGCTATTTCATGTTCTAAAATTTTATGGCTACTTTATAATTTCATGTGTTAATCTATTTTCTATGTGCTATGATTGCAGATAAGCATCAAGCTATAGTAGCCCAAGCTGTTGCAAAGGCAGAACAAAGACATGTAGAAGAGGCACTCCTAAAGCAACCTATGATTGAAGGTTTTGCAATGCCTTGTTTGGTGAGGTGGTGCCAGGTACCTCTTCCATCATCATCCTAGAGGAGGGAGAGGAGGAGAAGCCATGTATGCCTATGCCTTAATATTTTCATTATATCTCATTGGTTATCTTTGGTTGTCATCCTAACATTTTGATGAATGTTATGCTTATAGTAGTTCCTAAACCACCAGCACTGACTCTCGTCCTTAGGTTTAATGTGAAACCATGGGTAGAGACTCCATAAAAAGTGGAGTTCATGCATGAAATGACTAAGGAAATCATTGATTAGTTGCATCAAGTTGCACCTACGATAGGTAAGGATTTTATTTTATGTACCTTAGTCATGGGCTTTTCTTGCATTATGGTTATCTTAGGTTGTGTTTTATGGTTCTATTTTATGATTTTGTAGTGCCTTCTATGGAGTGGAATCCTAGCAAATACATGAATATAGGCTCCCTGCCTAAGCTTCCCTATGATGTGTCTAGTGTACCCATGAAGCTATATGAGACCACTATTGATTTAGCAATGTCATGTACAAAAACTTCATGGAAGATAGAGAGGTCTAATGAATCCCTATGCAAGGAAGCTGTGGCCTTAAGGAAAAAGGCTCAAAGGAAGGAGGATATAATTAGAGATCTCTGAGACCATGAGGCCTTTGTAAAAGCCCAAGTGGCTAACTTAGGAAAATTATGGACTAAGGAGATACTATGTGCTTACTATTGGCATGTTGTTCAAGACAAAGTAGTGGTCCTATGAGAGATGGTGGAACAACGTATGCAAATGGACCTCATCTTTCAAAATGTATAGAATATGAAGGATCATTGCACTTGGGTCCTAGAGTGAGGCAAGACACAAAAGACCCACAAGTGATAGTATAAGGTTGATTGTGGGGCCTACCTAAAGTCGCTTAAGGAGGAGTTTGATGAATGGCATAAGAGAGAGCTATTCATTCAAAGTATCTAAGTAGAGAGTTCTTATTAACTTTTTGAAAGTACTCTCAAGGTGGAGCAATCCCATACTTTCTATTGTAGGTGAGACCTCTACAGTTGTTGCTACCCATGAGCCTCCTACTTGGACTCCTTTAGATAGGACCAACATTATTTCTACCATTGATCTTGGGGATGTTAACTAAGTAAGCATGATGAAGGACTAGATCCACCATCATTTGGAGGAAGGCCTTCCCCATCTACCCCCAAAAGTAATGGAGCTAGAATCTCCATAGGTTTGATATATTTTATGTTTTAGTCTTTTTTTAAAGTCATGATTTTCAATATGGATTACTAATTGGCTATATGTTCTTGCATTTTAGGCCTTAGGAGACATTGGTAGTCCTAGAAGTGAGAGTGAGAATGATCCACCACTTCCTCCTCTGGATGTCACTTAGCAACCTCCTTCAATTTAGCTTGTTGGCTATTTTTTTTTATTTTTATGTTAATGGCTATGGTTAGCTAAGACTATGTTATGGATGGTTGTCATTCTTTGACATTCTTGCTATACATTGTGGCCATGGCTATGTATGTTATGGACATTTTAACTTTAAATTTAAATTTTGATCTTATTTTTTTACTATATGCATCTATAGTAGTAGCAAACATTGTAAACATTGAAAATGGTTATGTTGACATTTTTGGTTATAACATTAAATCGATGCTAAACAAAAAGAGATATAATAATAAAAGGGATGTTTGTTAGTTTTAGGCCATCATAGGAACAAGTTATATTATTTTTCCAGTTTAAGGCCATGGTAGGCCATATCGCTAGTTTAGAGTCTTAGTAGACTATAATGCCAATTTAACATCTTAGCAAACATAGTGCTCGTGTAACATCTTAGCTAATGTAGTGTGAAAGATATGTATATTTATAAGGATTTTTCAATCATAAGAAAGGTTGTAGTAAATAGGAAAAATGAAAATGAACTTAGGCTACATGCATAGGCTACGTGCATAAATAACAAAGATATAATAAACTACAAAAGCAAAGTAAGGCTACTTAGCAACTAGTGCATTTAGTCATAGGGGCATGGGAAGGTTAAGGTGAACTTCACTTGTGCAGATTCTTCCTAATCTTTACAAGATTAGGAAGTAACTAAGGCTTACTCTCCACAAGCTTGTATTCACCATCCCCTTTGCTTACAATTTTAAAAGGGAGTTCATCCCATAATGTATCCCATTGCCTATTGTTGTCATCATTGGCTATCTTGGGTTTTTGCTCTTCATGGCTAAGAGCTTCTTCTTGAAGCTTCTATGTTTACATTGTTGACAACTAGGGGAACTACATTATCACCATGAATGATGATTTCACCTCCCTCATAAAGAAGATGAATTTCTTGATGAATGGATGAGGACAAAACTTGTAATTGAGCCAACCAAGGTCTTCCTAGGATCAAGTTGAATCATGGTGTCTTTGCCACCACCAAGAAGTTGGCAATTGTAGGGAATTATTCTCTAACTACAAAATCCAAGGAGATAGACCCCTTGACAACAACTTCTAATCCATTAAAGGACTTAAGAGCTATAGTGGTTTTGTACTTGCTTAGTTAAGCCCAAGTGTTCAACAATGATGCATGGGATGAAATTGGTTGTAAATCCACCATCAACATGCTCCTAATGTATTCTAAATTGTCCTATGTGTATGGTTATGAATAAAGGGGCTGTAGTAACTTCACCATTTTGAGGATTAACCTTAATTTTTCTATCGTGAAATGTTAAGTCTATTGATGTCTGCTCCCCTAGTGAGGGAGAAATCATCACTGCATTGATGACTTCCTCATTAGCAGGCATATCCTCACTAATGAGTATGGAGATCAACATTTTGTCTAGCACCTCATGATGTGTGACAAAAGTCATGATCAGGTCATATAAGCTTAGGGTTATTTTTTTCTACTTGAGGGATTGCCTAACTTGGTCCATTACACTAAAGAAGTTTTTGTCATTGGTCGTAGGCTTATCACCTTGGTTGTGCTTTACTTCCTTCATGCATCCTAAAATGTGAACTTTGGCTTTAGAATTTGGCTATTGTGGCTCTTTCTTGGTTTTTTGGTTGTGGGATTTGGTGTCCTCCTATGGCTTGTTGGTTGAAGAGGCTAGGGTAGAGGAGGTCATGGGTATAGCTAAAATGGAAGTGGGCTTCAGTGGACCCACTTCCTTTTGTGCCTCTGTATGCTTGTTTCCCTTGTTGTCAGGCTTTTACTTATGCTTATTTCTCTATTTGGCTATAGTTTTTTTATTGTTAGCCATTGGCTATAAGGAAGAGGCACTAGCATTGGCCACCATAGGAGGTTGTTGTGTAGTTGGTTGGGCTACAGTTGTCTGAGTTGTATTGGGTTGGGAAACCTTGATGACAAAATGTTCCCTTAGAGGCATTCATGATGGTACTCCCACAATGAAGGGGGATCTTGAGCTATAGGAATTCAAAGAAGCCCTTTCATTATAGATGCGTACTTGAATCACAAATGGTTCTCTTATAGGTCTCTAATTATCATCAATGTTAAATGTTGAAATAACATAGGAGCTATCATTAGCATTCAATGAGTCTTTGTAGACCTAAATCAATATGTTTTGTGGTTGAACTAGGTTAGAAGCATCTAAGAATAGTTTTCCCTTATCTATCATCCTTGGTAGGTCATCCTCTAGCACAAGGCAGAAGTCTGTATCATGACCATGTAGTTGATGATAATGGCAAAAGTGGTCTTGCTTGAAGTATCTAGGCAACTAGGGATCATCCTT
The DNA here is from genome assembly GCA_015680685.1 of Gnetum montanum. Taxonomy (NCBI): domain Eukaryota; kingdom Viridiplantae; phylum Streptophyta; class Gnetopsida; order Gnetales; family Gnetaceae; genus Gnetum; species Gnetum montanum. Next base: position 406,747 of record MNCI01023765.1, on the reverse strand, counting down.
TGTTGCCCATGTGGGATCTTTGGCTATTTCACATAGTCGCTCATGTTTCTTTTGAGTAACTTCAATCATTTGTTTGTGTTGCATGCACTCACTCCTTAATGGTTGGTCTAGCAACTTGGATGGTTTTAATGGTAATGTAGTGTATTTATACCTACCTTTCCTTTCAAATTTAGGTTTATTTGTTGTCGATGTAGTGGTCCTAGAAGTTGATGGTTGGTTATTATGTTCATTGGTGGAGGCCTTGGGTGGATTAACCTTTAGCCCCTGGTTCATGGTCTTTATTTCCTTGGTTGCAATTGCTATGATAGTGTTGTTTTGTTTACTCTTTTCTTTGTCTCTTCAAATGTGTTGGTTTTTATATGCTATATAGGCCAGAGCATGATTGGCCTCCATGGAATCCTCTATATTTTTAGTTTACAAGAATTCTTGGCTAAGATACCATGAATCAGGGTAGTAGAGTTTGAACTTGATGAAGTTATTAACTGTTCCTTTGAATATGGCTAAAAAGTGGGCTTCAGCAATGGGCTCTAGTATTTCATTCAGCAATCCACTCCACCACTGAATGAATTTCTGTATGGGTTCTAAGGACCCTTTCTTAACCTTCATGAGTTCATCAAGCATTGTGTCAGGCTTTAAGTTATACTTGAAGTGTTGACAAACTAGGCTACTAAGTCCTCTAAAGAGGATATGGACCCTCTAGACAATGCTTGATACCAATCAAGTGCTTTCTCAGTCAAAGACCTAGGGTAAATCCTCATGATGGTATGAGGCCATGGCTACAAGAGTAAACATTTAGATTGAAGCGTAATAAGGTGAGCATTAGGGTCACCTTCTTTGTTATATTTGTTAAATTGGGGAATGGGGATACTAAGAGGAAGTGTCAAGGGTGGAACTACAGGACATATGGGATCATCTTGGTAGAAGTCCATATTCTTAATAGTTTGTATGGTAGAGGCTTTAAGCCTCTTCAAATCCTTTGTTAGGTCTTAGATCATTTGGAAGGCTTGATCCAAGCCTTGCGATGATCCCATAGGTTGCAAGGTTTATACATAAGGTTGTGGCATCTTTTGTGAGGCTCGTGACCTCATTATGAGTTGCATGATAGAAGGAAGAGGTTGCGTTATGGTTGTGGCTTATGGGCCAAACAAAGAAAAGGATGTTTATGCCAATACTTAAGGCACAAATGGGACAAATGGGATGTGTGACCCCTGTGTTGCTTTGGGTCCCATGGTGGACCCCACATGAGTAGTTAATGGATTTGTGGTGGTAAAAACCATTGTTGATGATTTTATATATTGAGACTATGTTGTAAATGACATTGATGTGGTATAGTTGGTTGTTTGTAACATCAGCTGAGTGTGATGTATGGCTATAACCAACATGGGATCTACTGTAGTAGGGTAGGAAGGAGTGCAAGATGGTTGCACCATGCCCATGAAGAAAACAAAAGCATTAGAGGATGGTGCTATGACTTTGGAGGATGTTTGTTTGAACAGTCCTCCTACGATGTTTTTAGGCTCAGATTTTGACTTAAATTCATCATCCTCTTCCTATTGTTCCTCAAAGCTATGCTTGTCATCTTCCTCTTCCATGGTAATCAATTAAAATAGGATGCTAGAATAGATGTTACTAAGGGAAATTCAGTCATACGGGGAAGGGATGTACTCCTTCCCACTCCTGTGTATGAGCTCAAATTCCCTTTTGGCCTTAGATTCAATTTGTGGAATTGGCATGCTTGCCTGTATTTTAGCATAAATGAAGTTATACTGATCTTTATTTATGGCTAAAAAATCAAGACTCTCTCCTCTAACCCTCAAATATCACCTACACTCAATGATGGTAGGGTATTTGAAATCATACACCCTTATGGCTTGTTTGCTATGATCTTCGCTAGTGAGGGTGAAGGGCAATTTGGTGGACTTTTGGAAAGACATGGCTAAAGAATTAAGAATGGATTAAAAATAGGCTATGAATGGTAAAATATGAGTAAATTACAATGAATGGAATTCAAAAACTCTTAAAGAAAATGAAAATGACAAAAAATGATGTACTTACTATAATTAGTAAGTGGGAGATAAGTGGGGTTTTACCCCTTTACCAAAAATGGAATGTTGGAAATGTTGGTTTCAAGCCTTACCCAAGTTGGCCTCCCAATTGCCTCTACACTAGGTATGGTAGTGGGATAAAGAAGGGAGGTGAGATAGTGGAAATCTCACACCTTCTTATTTCAACATTGGAGAAAGGGGAAAAAATTTGAACATCAAAATGAAAACTTGGTAGTTTCCAAAGATGGTTTTGGTAGGCTGCCAACTTTTACCACAAAAGAAGGAAAAGTAGGCTTGAATGGTATGGAAACCAATGTTAGTTTAGTGGTAAAAAATGTGGTAGAAAAAATTCATAGCAGATGTTGTGAAATTTCAACACCCAAACCACTTGTAGCTTCCATGCTAATGTTTTGGCTATAGGGGGTAAAGGTAGTGTTGGATCCCTTGGGATTTTTGGCTTCAAAAAACTAGAAAATGGCTTTCAACTTGCAATAAAAGTAGGTCTAGTCATTAAATTGATAACAAAACTCACCAATGCTAGCCTTCCAATTGCTTCCACACTAGGTATGGCAAAGGGGAAAAAGAAGTGGGGGTGAGATGATGGGAATCTCACACCTCCTACCTCAACATTAATGAGGGAAAGGCTAAAAATCAAAGTGGAAAGTTGGTGTTTTTCTAGTAAAACTAGTTTTAGCTAGCTACCAATTTTCTTAAGTTGGAAAAATAGGGAGAAATCCAACTCATAGAATAGTTAAACCACCCACTTTTAGAAACTAGAGAAAAAATTTCAGTAATAAAAAGGAAGAAATAATATGAGGAAAGATATCAATGCTAGCTTTGGGCTATAAAATTCATAGCAAATGCTATGAAAAGCCAAAACCCAACCATGTGCAACTTCCACATTATAGTTTTGGTCATGGAGGGGAAAGACTAGCATTGATTCTTCAAAGGTTTTGGCTACAAAAATTAAGAAAAAGCTTACAAATAGCAATGAAAAGAATAGATTTGGTTATAGAATTTATGCAAAGGCCTTCCTTCTAGCACCAGGAAAAATTTTTACGACCAAAAACCTTGGTTGCTAGAAAAACCAAGTATCCTTGGTGTAGCAATTCACCAACCCTAAATCCCCAGGACCTCCATGAGAAAAATGGAATTCAAGGTACCCTTGCTAGTTCAACGAATCAACTAAGGAGTTATGAAATGCAAAACATCGGAATAAAAGAAAATGAAATGCAAAATTGATAGCAAATCTAAAATAATGCATAGATGATAAATAAATATATTTTGTACACAAAACCAAAAACTTAAAACTTTATTTAGAAAGAAAATAGAGAATGAATTTGAGAAATGTGTATAAATGTCGCCTAAGTGGGTAGCAAAATGGGGTTTACTAGTGTAGGAGTTCAAAGCCTATTAAAGTCGATGGGATCTGCTCCACGATCTAGGTACTAAGCCACTCCTAATGCTATCAAACCTTTCTCAACTACTACAATATCAAATTTTCTAGTTGGATCACTATTAAAGATGAGAAAAGTGGAAATTTTGGATGCTAAATTGCTCCATGCTAGGGTTTGGGAATCCCATAAGTGCAGTGTTGACACCCAAAATCCACAAATCTAAAGGCTACAATGCTTTCATGCTAGGGTTTAAGAGAATGCAAGTATGGGAACTTGTAAGAGCTCTTGAGTGCTTGAAAATGCTCTAAGTGTGGAATTAGTGCTTAGAAGATTGCTTGTATGCTCAATGAGAAAAAAAATTACTCAATCCTCAAAAATTCTGGAACCTATGAATGGGGTTTGAGATTGGCTTTTATAGGATTTTTGGGCCATGAATGGGACTGCAAATTGGCTATGATTTGGCTATGAAAATGGTTTCCAATTGGCTATAAAATGGCTACAAATTGGTTGTGAAATGGCTACAAATTCACCATCAATTTTCTACAAAGCTGTTACCAAATTTAGGTGAGATAGGTGCCCAAATTTGGGGGGTTACCATACATAGTAAGTGCTTCCCCCATGGCCATTCCATTTACTATAAATAGTAACTGGGACATACCTTCTAGACTAGAGATGAATCTTATATGTTGAGTTCTCCACCATCCTTGTTGAAGTGGTTGGTCAACATTGAAGTGCATAAAGTGATGAATTTTGGCTTTTGTGGCTTCCACATTAGGGATGAAGACTCCATGCTAGGGGAAACTTCCACGATGAGAAGACAAGGTTTCCAGGTTGTGCATGTGGTCTCCAAGCTGAAGAGAAAAAGTTTACAAAACTCCTACCCTTCCACACTAGGGGTAGGTGAGATTTACCCCCATGCATGTGCTTCCAGCATTTAAAAATGTATACCCCCATAAAACTTATCAAATTACATGTTTGGCATTTGAAAAGGCATTTTTGACCCCCCAAGCTAAAATATAGATACTAGGTGACTTTGTTTCACTTGGGAAATGAGGCTTTGACCACTGATGAGGCATTTTTCAGTCCCAAAAGTATAAAGTATGTGAAATAACCCAATGTGGGTTACAATTTTCACATTTACAATGAAGTTTTTCCCCAAGTCTCATGGGGTAAAAGCTACATAATGAAGATTGGTTATAATATGCACATTTTTGTGGTGTTTCAAGATAAAAACACTAGTGTAGAAAAACCAAAAACAAAATGTTGAGGCTTAAAATTCTAGTATTATAGATCACTAAAAACATTGGTATGAAATGGCTAAAACAAGCAAATAGTGGTTATGCTTAAGTTTGGATGAAGAAAGTAAGATAGAGGCCCTTCTTCTAGCATAAAAAAAACTATAATCATAGAGAAAATTTAAGGCTAGAAATGGAATTAATCTACATAGAATAATTTTACCTCAAGATCCACAAGCCTCAAAAAGGATCTAAGGTGTCTTAGGTTGTCTTGCCAATCACCTAAGGACTTGAGAGTCTATTACTGAGATAAATGAGCAAAAATGTATAAATATTAGATCCAAAACTAATCTAAGTAGAAATTGAGAGATAATGTAGAAAACATGCAAAAAAATATGATAGAAATAATAACAAATTTTCTATTAATGCTAATGAAAAAATATAGAGTAAGAGAGTACAAATCTACAACTATTATACAAATTCTTGTAGAATAACTATTGAAGATTTAATGTGTGGATGGGTGGTGTGTGTTCCAAAGTCCTTCCAAAAACACAGCTAGCTTCCTTAATTTGTAGGCTATAATAGACTCTCAACGTTTTCAAGGATCAGTGCTGGGAAATGGCTTTGAACGTTTTTAGATCTTTTCTCTACTCCAAAAGTCTCAAGTTTTGAAGGGTTAAAATGATCCATAAGTCCTTAAAATGATATTGATTCTTGTTTAAATCGAGCAAAATTTGTTGTTTACATGTTCACTTAACTTGGAAAATTTTTCAGGCATAATACATACCTTTTTTTTACACTTTTTATGGCCCAAAACTATAACATTTATAAGCCTTTCACGAGGAATGCCAGTGTTTTTGACATTATGAGCTCTAATCATGTTTTTTTAGAATAATTTATGGTGTTTTTCATGTCTCATACCATGAATTACACTTTATAAAGTGAGAATGCTTTAGAATTTTGGAAAAGTATGATTACAAGATTGATTTTCTAAACGGAAATAGGGGCATTTATTTTTACTCTTGAATCCAATCAAATTCATATGACAAAACTTGGCCACAAGCCTTCCCTATTCATAATTGAAATTTTCTTTGGGGTGTTTCAGTGGATTTATTTTTTTCTCTTTAGTTTTTCTTAAATAGATTTGATTTCACTATCAAAAATTATATATTACTTCCAACTTGTTTAACCAATGTTGAAATTTTTTCTTATTTTATGAATGCAAAAATTTCCATTGATTCTCAAAATGCAAATTTACAAGTTGGTAAGAAAAACTCTATGATGCCTTCTTCTAGTGATATTGATGCAACTAAGACACCTAATTTTGTTGTTTGTAATGAGGTATATGAGGGATTAATTGCTAATCTTTTTTCATAATATGTATTCATTTAACTTTCAAGTTACTTGCATTGTAATCTAAGTTTTGTTTTGCAATTAAATGATGTGCTAAAAAAACATGACAAACAAGTCCTTCATTATAGGGATTATTTTTTTTTTCAGCTTTTTGAGTTAACCAATGCTATGATGATGCAATGTGCCCTAGATATAGGGTATTTTTTACATAAGCATGCAATATTGATCATTTGTAAGTGAGCTCTAGTTTTTAACATCTAATTTGAAGAATATATTAAAGTTTCATGTTTTGTCAAGTTCTATAACATTCTATTGATTTTTCAAAAAGCTAAGTAAGAAATTGTTAGTCTTCTTGGTCTTATTAAGCATATGAAGTCTAATTATACAATTTTTGGTTTTCATAGAAATTTTTTTATTAAAATCAACCTTTTAATCTTTTAAAAAATTTGGTATTACAAGTAAGAGGAAAGACTTATATTCAATCAATTACATATTATGATCTTTCTAATTCTTACAACTTTCACCATCATGAAAGACAATTATTTCATCATTAATCTCTTCTATTTAAGAAAAAATATTCTAAAGAAAATAAAAATATGTTGAAGTTGAAGATAAAAAGGAAAAACAATATGAATTTGAAGATATAAAAAATCAAGCTAATGTTGATAATAAAAATGATTAAATGGGAATAAAGAATATAGAGAAGATAGAAGCTCATATGTATAATTTAATTGGTACTAGAGAATGTATTAAGTAGTCTAAATAAATAGCTCACAAGGAAAATTTTTCCTTTTTTTAATCATAACACTATTAAAACAAAGATTAAAACTAGTATCAACAAGAAGGTTATAGTTGATAGTAAAGATTCTTAATGTAAGATCAATAATGAGTGATGATGTGAAGATCTTCTAGTAATGGTATCACTTTCTTATTTTGTAGCAAATATTGGTATTAAGCCACAACTTGAATCACCACAAAATTTTGCATATCATAACCAATCTTCATCATGTAGCTTTCACCCCATGAATCCCAAGACAAAATTTCATTGTAAATGAGAAAATTATAATCCACAATGGGCAATTTCACATACTTTATACTTTTGGGGCTGAAAAATGCTTCATAAGTGGTTAAAGCCTCATTCCTCGAGTGAAAAAAGTCACCTAGTATCTATATTTGGGCTTGGGAAGGTCAAAATTGCCTTTTGGAATGCCAAAAAAAGGTAATTTGATGGGTTTTATGGGGCATAGACATTTTTCTACACTGAAAACACATGCAGGGAGGTAGATCTCACCTACCCCTAGCATGGAAGGGTGGGGGGTTTGAAAAATTTTCCCTCCTTCAACATGGAGACCAAAGATACAGTTTGGAAAATTTTCCCTTAAATTGGAAATCCATCACACCCCACCACCACCCAATAACATGGAAAATTCAAACCCCCAGTGTGGAAGCCACAAGAAGCAAAATTTATCAAGTTATGCACTTCAATGTTGACTAGCCACTTCAACAAGCATGGTGGAGAGGTCAACATGGAAGATTCATCTCTAGCATGGAAGGGATGCCTAGGTTACTATATTTAGTAAATAGAATGGCCATGGGGGGAGCACTTACTATATTTAGTAACCCCTCCAAATTTGGACACCCATTTCACCTAAATTTGGTAGCCAGTCTATAGCAAAATCACATTAGATTTGTAGCCAATTTGCAGCCCCTTCATGGCCCAAAGACCTTATAAAAGCCAAACTCCAACATCATTTACAAGTTCTAGATTTTTTGACAAAGTTGTGCAAATTTTAGAAAATTTTAGCAACTTTTGGCCATACAAGCAATTTTAGTTTCAATAATTTTTAATAGTAATTTGCATATATCCAACTTCACACTTGGGACATTTTTAGGCAATCAAGAGCTCTTCCAAGTTCCCATACTTGTAGTCTCTTGAACCCCAATGTGGAAGCATTGAGGCCTTGAGATTTGGTGGATTTTGATGTTAACATTGCACTTCTGGGACTCCAAACCCAACATGGAGTAACTTAATATCTAAATATTCCCCCTTTCTCACCCCTAGCTGTGACCAAATTAGTAGATCCAAGGTTGCAGCAACAAAGGAAGGTTTGATAACATCAAGAGTGGCTTAGCACCCATATCGTGGAGCAAATCATCTCAATTTAAATAGGTTTTGAACTCTTACTCAAGTGAATCCCCCTTTTTTGCTCATCCAGGCACCACTTGTACACATTTTTCTAACTTATTCTTTATTCTTTTCTCAATAAAGTTTTAAGTTTTGAGTTTTGTGTTCAAAAATAAAGTTATTATTTGTGCATTATTTGGATCTATTTATATTTCCACATTTTGCATCTCCTAAGTCCCTAGTTGATCTACCAGACCAGCTAGGGTGCCCTAAATCCAATTTTTAGGTAGGCAAGAGCTCTTGCAAGTTCCCATACTTGTATTCTCTTGAACCCCAACATGGAAGCATTGAGGCCTTGAGATTTGGTGGATTTTGATGTTAACACTACACTTATGGGACTCCAAACCTAGCATGGAGCAACTTAATATCTAAATATTCCTCCTTTCTCACCCCCTAGTAGTGACCAAATTAGTAGATCTAAGGTTACAGCAGTAAAGGAAGGTTTGATAACATCAAGAGTGGCTTAGCACCTATATTGTGAAGTAAATCATCTTAAATTCAATGGGCTTTGAACTCTTTCTCAAGTGAATCCTCTTTTTTTGCTCATCCAGGCACCACTTGTACACATTTTTCTAACTTATTCTTTATTCTTTTCTCAATAAAGTTTTAAGTTTTAAGTTTTGTGTTCAAAAATAAAGTTATTATTTGTGCATTATTTGGATCCATTTATATTTTCACATTTTTCATCTCCTAAGTCCCTAGTTGATCTGTCAGACCAGCTAGGGTGCCCTAAATCCCATTTTTAGGTAGTCAAGAGCTCTTGCAAGTTCCCATACTTGTAATCTCTTGAACCCCAACATGGAAGCATTGAGGCCTTGAGATTTGGTGGATTTTGATGTTAACACTGCACTTCTAGGACTCCAAACCCAGCATGGAGCAACTTAATATCTAAATATTCACCCTTTCTCACCCCCCTAGCAGTGACCAAATTAGTAGATCCAAGGTTGCAATAGTAAAGAAAGGTTTGATAACATCAAGACTGGCTTAGCACCTGTATTGTGAAGCAAATCATCTCAACTTCAATGGGCTTTGAACTCTTGCTCAAATGAATCCCCCCTTTTTGCTCATCCAAGCACCACTTGTACACATTTCTCTAACTTATTCTTTATTCTTTTTTTAATAAGTTTTAAGTTTTGAGTTTTGTGTTCAAAAATAAAGTTATTATTTGTGCATTATTTGGATTTATTTATATTTCCACGTTTTGCATCTCCTATGTCCCTAGTTGATCTGCTAGACTAGCTAGGATGCCTTGGATCCCATTTTTGTCATGAAGGCCTTGGGGATTTAGGTTGAGGAACTGCTTGCATTGGGGATCCTTGGTTTCTTTCCCATTTCGGCAATCAAGGTTTTTGGTCATAATAGTTTGGTCATAAATTTTGTAGCCAAATCTATCATTTTCATAGCCATTTGCAAAATTTTCCTTCATTTTTTGTAACTAAAACCTTTGGAAAATCAACGTTCGTCTTCCCCCCTATGACCAAAGCTACAACATGGAAGTTGCAAGTGGTTGGACTTTCATTTTTCATAGCACTTGCTATGAATTTTTAAGGCCCAAAGCTAGTGTTGATGTCTCTTTATCCATTTTTTTATTGCTAAAAGCTTATTTTCTAGCTTCTAAAGTGGGTGGTTCAACTCATCTGTGAGTTG
>MNCI01023765.1:352232-396771 GCA_015680685.1 Gnetum montanum | reverse complement strand
CCATTTTTCTAAGCTTCGAGAATTAGCAGGAACTAATTTTAGTGGAAAAATACTAACTTTCCACTTTGGTTTTCAACCTTTCCCTCCCATCAATGTTGAGATAGGAGGTGTGAGATTCCCATCATCTCACCTCCTTCTTTTCCTCCTCTACAATATTCTATTTCTAGTAAAGGGGTAAACCCCCTATCCCCTACTTGCTAATTATAGTAAGCATATTATTTTTTGTCATTTTAATTTTCTCTAAGAGTTTTTGAATTCCATTCACTAGAATTTACTCATATCATAACATTTATAGCTTATTCTTAACCAATTATCAGCACTATAACAATGCCTTTTCAAAAATCCACCAAATTTCCCTTCACCTTCATTAGCAAAGATCATAACCAATAAGTAATGAGGGTGTATAATCCTAAAGACCCTATAGTCATTGAGTGTAGGCAATCTTTGAGAGTTAGAGGGGAGAGTCCTGATGTTGCAGTCATAAAAGATTGTTATAACTTCATTTGTGCCAAAATATAGATAGGCATGTTAATTCCATAAATTAAAGCTAAGGCCAAAAGGGAGTTTGAGCTCATACACAGGGGTGGGAAGGACAACATCCCTTCCCTATATGAAGAAATTCCCCTTAACAACATTTATTCTAGCATCCTAGCCCAATTTATTATGATAAAGGAGGAAGATGAAAAGTCTACCTTGGAAAACAATAGGAAGAAGAGGAATTTAATATATAATTCGAGTTTGAAAACATTCTTGAAGGGCTATTTTAAAAAACATCCCCCAATGTCACAAAGCCTTTTCCTAATGCTTTTTTTCTCCATTGGCATGGTGCCACCATCTTCCACTCCTCTGCACCATACTACAGCAAACTCCACTCCAGTTGTAGCAACACATCACACTTAGTCAATGAAACAAACAACAAATTATAACATATCAATGCCATTCCTAACATAGCCATGAAATAAAAAATCATTAATGGTGGTTTTTACGACTACAAATCTGATAACTACTCACATGGGATCCACCATGAGACCCCCCACAACACAAGGATCACACACTACGTTTTTCCCATTTGTGCCTCAAGTACTGACATAAACATATTTTTCTTTGTTTGGTCCACAAGCCACAACCATAGCACAACCTTTTCCTTCTATCATGCAACCCATAGTGAGGCCACAAGCCTCACAACAAATACCATAATCTTATATACAAACCTCACAAACTATGGGATCATCGCAAGGCTTGGATCAAGCCTTCCAAATGATCCAAGACCTAACAGAGGAATTGAAGAGGCATAAAGCCTCCACTAGACAAATTGTCAATATTATGGACTACTACCAAGATGATCCCATCAGTCCTATAGTCCCATCCTTGACAATTCCTCCTAGTGACCCCATTCCATAATTTAGCAAATATAATGAAGAAGGTAACCCTAATGCTCATCTTATCACCTTTCGATCTAAATGTTTGCTCTTACAACCATGGCCTCATACCATCATGCGGATTTTCCCTATGTATTTGACTAGGAAATCACTTGATTGGTATCATGCATTACCCAGAGGATCTATATTCTCTTTGGAAGACTTAGTAGCCCATTTTGTCAACCACTTAAGTATAACTTAAAGCCTAACACAACACTTAACCAACTCATGAAGGTCAAGCAAGGATCCTTAGAACCTATATAGAAATTCATTCAATGGTGAAATGAACTACTAAATGAAATACCAAAGTTCATAGCTGAAGCCCACTTGTTAGCCATATTCAAGTGAGTAGTTAATGGATGGTGCCTCTTCCAAGAAAGGATGTGGAGTAGGAATAATGCTTATACCCTTTGGTGAAGCTCCTATCCTTAAAGCCATTAACAACATGGTCGAATATGAAGTACTTATACATGGGATCAAGCTAGCTCAATACTACAACTTATCCAAGCTTAAAATCTATAGTGATTTTCAACTAATTGTAAACCAAGTCAATTGAACTTTTAAGAATAAATAGGCCATCATGAAAGCATAGAAAGCTTACATTCTTGAACTTTTTAAAGAGTTTGAACATGTAACTATCGAACATGTACCAAGAGAGGAAAATTATGTTCCTGATGTGCTAGCCCAAATGGCCACCACTTTGGATGTCCCATTCAAACACAATGCTTGGGATTTAGAAATTATTATTGAAAAGGTGAAATCCTATTCTATCCCTTATAATGTATTTTCTTTTCAAGTGTTTGATGATGATGACCATGTTTGTAAATTTCTATTTTCTGAAGGAGAATTTAGTGATCAAGGAGATATATTAAAGGATGTTGTGTTATTAAAAAAATATCTCTTAAAGTAGTAATTAGGAAAGCATTATTTTATGACTTTCACACCAAGATTGTAGACTTATCTAATAATACTAATTGGCAAATGTTAGCTAAGACCAAAATAATTTAGGTTTAAAAGAAAGGAGGATAATATCCTCTTAAAATAGGAGTTTTTTTACATTTAGATGAAAGACAAAGCTTGGTTGAATTACTACATGAGTTTAATGATGTTCTGGCTTGGACTTACAAAGATCTTAAAACTTTCAATCCATTAGTGATGACACATACAATTCCCCTTAGGCTAGAAACAAAACCATTCAAGCAAAAACTTAGACCTATAAATCAAAATATTGAAGCCCTCATGAAAGTAGAAATCGACAACCTCCTAGAATCAAAAATTATTTACCCAGTGAGACACTTCAATTGGATATTAAACTTAGTGCCCGTTAGAAAATGTATTGGTGAATTAAGGTTATATACTAATTTTCATAACCTTAATACTTCTTACATTAAGGATAATTATCCACTCCCCCTTATGGAGGATCTATTGCAAACCATGAATGATACTCAAATGTATTCCTTTTTGGATGGGTATTTAGGATATAACCAAATTTTAGTAAATAAGAAAGACAATTACAAAACAGATTTCATGATAAAATTGGAAACTTTTCAATTTGCTAAAATGCCCTTTAGCCTCATAAATGATGGCTCTACCTTTCAAAGAATTATGGAAAAAAAATTTGAGGGGTTGATTAGAAAGTGCATTATTATCTACCTAGATGACTTAACTATTTTCTCCAAATATTGTGGTACACACCTTAGAAACCTCAAAAACATTTTTATAAGATGTATACAATTCAGCATCATCTTGAATGCAAAGAAATTAGTCTTTGAAGTTCGAACTAGTAAATTCCTGGGTCATATAGTGACTAAAGAGGGGATTGTGATTAATTTCAAGTGAGTGAATGCAATTTTAGAAGTACCTTACCATTTTTCTAAGATTGATCTAAGGGATTTCTTTGGAAAAATTAACTTCATTAGATGATTTATCCCTATCTATGTTGAATTAGTCAAACCCTTGAACAAGATTCTTAAGAAAGATAGTAACATGCACTGGACAAATGAAAGAAAGAATGCTTTCCTCACTATTAAAGAGGCCATTATAGATGCCCCTATCCTAGCTTCTCCTTTGTATGAAAATGACTTCCACTTATATGCTTTTTCTAGCAACATTACTGCTACTGCTATCTTAACCTAAGACATAGTTGATCAAGGTGAGAGATCCATAGATTTCATGTTTGTACCTTTAAAGAATGAAAAATTAAAATACTCACTCATAGAGAAGCAATTTTATGTTGTAATAAAATCCTTAAAGAAATTTTGCTAGTACATGTTAAACATGAAGGTTTTTTTCATTGTCCTTGACCTAGCTACCATTGCTTTAGACAATTACAAGATCCTAGTGAAAAATGCACTAAATGGGTTATGAAGTTGCATGAATATGATATTCAATGGAAGGTAGCCAAGTTAGTTTGAGGGACTAGCCTTGCCAAGCTAATTGCCAAAGCCTCAACTTCAGAAAGTTGTGATGCATCCCAAGATAAAGAATCAATTCCTCTTTACATATTATCCATTCATGAGGAAAATGATATCCCATTTTCTCCTAATTGATTGTATGATCCATGGTATGGTGATATCAAATTTTCTTTAACCTTTCATCATTGTCCCTCGAATTTACCTAGATACAAGAGAGAGCTATTAATATCAAAATGTTTGAAATTCACTCTAATAAGTGGTGAACTATTCAGAAATAATTTCCAATGGATATACCTTAAGTGCTTCTACCAAGAAGAGGCTAAAAACACTCTAAAATAGCTTCACAAGGAAGGACATATAGGATACTGCTCATTAGTTCATGAAATTATTAGGGTTGGTTATTATTGACCTACTATGATAAATGACACTTAGAACTTGGTTAGAACTTGTGTCCAATGTCAAATATTTAAGGATAAAGACTCCAAGATTTCAACCCCTTTATAGCCTATATTAGAAACTAGACCATTTTCACAATGGACTTTAGATTTTATTGGAGTGATCAATCCTTTGTCTATACCCTACACAAGTGTATCTTAATAGCCACTGATTATTGCACAAGTTGGTTAGAAGTGAAAGCAACTAAAACCACATCATCTCGTGAGATCATTTTCTTCTTAGAAAATGATATTATCTTGAGGTATGGGTATTCTCATGCTTTAGTAGTCAACAATAGACCCGTCTTCATCTCCATAGAGTTTACAAATTGGGCTAAAGATGATAACATCATTATTAAGGCAATAATCGAATATTATCCACAAGGTAATGGTTTGGCTAAGTCCTCCAAAAAATTCATATTGGATGGAATTAAGAAAATTATAGCCCAAAACCCATGAACTTGGCATGAACAACTAAAATGGGTAGTTTGGGTAGATAGGGTTTGTTATAAAGAATCAATCAAGACTATACCATATGATTTAGTGTATGAACAAGAACCAATATTGCCAATTAATTTGTAGATTCCTACATATTAGTTCTTCTTGGAACATTTACCAACTAATGAGCATCTAATATCATGTACATGCAACATTTGGAATCTAGAGCTTAAAAGGGTCAAAACGACCAAAAATCTATGTAGTCATCGACAAATTGTCAAAAAATGGTTCAATAAGAAATATGTAGCTAAATTATTTCAAGTAGGTGACTTGGTTCTTAAGAGAGATAAAGCATCTGGTCAGACTGGCCCTCAAACTAAGTTTTCTCCTATGTGGTTTGGTCCATTCCAAATTACAGACGTCATTGGCCCCAATGTATACAAAATTGCTAATTTGCAAGGACATAGGTGCCCCACATGAACATCTCATAGATCCTTAGTTTCATGTTTGCTCCCATTTCACCATGAATTTCATTTGTACGTAGTTGCATCTACATATTTTCTTTTATTTTTTGTTAACATATTAGTTTTGGTTTGATTTTTTTGTGGTTTTCATATGATTTTAATAATCATTGTGGTCTTTTGAGTTACTTGGCATTGGGTGATCATAAAATCATTGGAAAATAATGTAATAATAATACTTTATATAATATATCTTATTACTATTACATAAAATCTCTTTTATACTATATATTCTAATAATGCTTTGATTCTTCCCAATCTATTCCAAGGTTTTAGTTTTTTGTTATGTTGGATTATGGAGCATGGAATTAATGCTAACTTATCATGTAATCATCATGATCATGTGAGTTTAGGATATGTGACATTGGAGAATGATTTTCCATAATCACTAGGTGACCTTGGAAAATTCCATTTTCCCTCTCATAAGCCCTAGCCCTTAGGTGTGATGATCCATGGCTACCCTATGTCAACAAGGTGAAGTGTTTTCATCCCCACCTGAGAACCCTTATCCACCTAGGAGACCTACTATGATGCCATCAAATTGTAATTAAAGGAATATACATGAGGGTTGAACTACACCATGGGCAAAGTTCTAAAAGGACTGTGTTCTTTGGCAGTGCAACTAATCGACTAGACTCATGTTGGAATTCCTACCCTGAGAATGAAGTACACCATGAGTAAAGTTTCTTAAAAATAAAGAGAAGAAAAAAAAAAGAATGAGGACTATGTTCATTGGCAGTGGCATAAGTTCTTATGTGATGGGGTCTAGCAGAAATCCTCACCCTAACCTTCATTTCCCCTTTTGAACTGATTTTCCCAAAATCCAAAAAAAAAAGAAGCAAATAATCACTTTCACCCATCCCCTTTTTAAATGTAAAAAAAGAAGAAGAAGAAAGAATCCCAAGAAAAAATATAAAAGCTACAGCTAGCCATGATCTAACTGAGCCTATCCTCCTCATTAAGTTTAGTATGGGTCTTGTGCTCAAAGTAGTTCATATGCTTTTGACTTTTACATTGTGAGAAGATTGGGAATGCAATATTAGTTATACATTTTAATTATATATATCTATGTAGTTAAAATAATAAATTATATATTTGAATTTTAATTAAATAAGATGGTTTGGATGGCCCACGTCTATTTCTTTGTTGATCATATGGTTTTTTAATCATATTTAGATCAGTGTAGTTTATTTCCAAATTTCAATTTGTTAGTTTGTAATCTTTTCAATCATTTGCTTGTTGCATCTCCTCATCTTAATTTATATGGTTTTATTTCTTCTTGCAATTGCATGTAATTAAAGTTTGGGGGCTAAGTGTTGAGGCCAGCATTGCCCATGCTAAGCATGGGGCCATGATTAAATAAGTTCAAATACCGTGAAAATTAAAAAAGCTTCTAGTAGTTTGCTATCTTTACCAATAGGTATCCATTCTTCAACATTTTTAAGCTCATATCAAAATACATGTGTTTGACTTTTGGATGATTGAATTGATAGGATTGAATTGATGGTAAAAAAAATATCCAATTACTCAGAGCATATAAAAATTATAAATAATAGTCAATAATTACTTTTAAGAGATTTATATAACTTTCACCTTTGTGTCACTTGTCAACTTTCAAGATAAAAGACTACATCCTGGGATTTTGGAAAACACAATTTCATACTTTAACTAGAACAAGGCATCAAGTTACTAGGTTGGCCAGTACCAGTTAGTATGTTAAAGACTCTAGGATTTGCACTGACTTGTAATGCCTTCGAAATAACTTCTAATGGGTTCCCCTTCCACCACTCCCTTACTCATGCATCACAAAAAAATTAGAATTAACAAAGGCAAAATAGATACTCAAAGGGAGAAATAAAAAAAGAACAAGAATAAAAATTAGATTAAGAGCATGATTATTATTATTATTACCAAGCATAATGACTTGCTCTTGACGAGGTGAATGACAACAAGACATGAATTATCGATGGTGGGTGTTAACATCGTGGATGTGGAGCATTATGTGCAATACCAGGCGTTACACTAGCATGACAACCGACATGAGATGTGGTTGTAAATACTAGGAATTTTGGGACATGGAGGCAGTTACAACTGAAAGTGGTGAGCATTACGTAGAAATTGACAATGGTGATTATGGGTAGTAATGGCTTTTGGAATGTGGGTAGCTAATGTGACTGGTGTAAAGATGCGGGTGGCTATAAAACATGGGATGGATCTTGAGGGTAGGAATCCATTAGATCTAAGGGCTCCTAGCTCTAAAATTAGAGGAGAAACCCTCAACTAAATATGAAGCTAGTTGATGACAGTTTATTTTTTCCCTCCATGGGAGTGGATAGCCTTCTCCCTCTCGCTGCGTACGCATGTGCATGGTAGGTGATACCACGGTGTCAGTAGGGGCTTGGATAGAAGAAATAGGGCATATTGTAGATGTGCTAGAAGAAGAATCACAACATAGACAGATGATGCATGGGAAGTGGCTTGTAGTGGTAGTAGTGGCTTGGCTATGCATTAGGCATAGTAGTGCATGTGTTAAATAGCATAGTAGGCAGTGGGCTAATGGTAGTTGTTGATACACATTCATAGCATAGGTAGGCATGCAAATGATTAAACAAAGACATGAACTATCATGGCAACATGTGACAAATGGTGTGGTCTCCCCTCTTCTCCCATCCATAGGGGTCTAGCTCTCTCCCCCTTCTCTTAGCCAAATGATGGCAGTAGTTGTTGATGCACGTGCAAAGTGGATAGAAATGATATCCCTCTCTCTCTTTTCTTCCTAGTAGTCAACAAGTGGCAAACATTAGGGATATCTCTCTCTCTCTCTCTCTCTCTCTCTCTCTCTCTCTCTCTCTCTCTCTCTCTCTCTACATGAAATAGTAGCAATGTGTGGTAGGTCCCCCTCTCTAGCACCAATCAGATCTTCCTACTTGGTAGTGGGCATCACCAATGATGTTGGCCTGAAGGTAATAGCAAGAGACTAGGAAAATTTAATTTTTTATCACCTACTATATTCTTGAATTACAAGATAGTATTCAATTTAAATTCTCAATTTTTCAATTTAGTTTACTTATTTTTTTGGAATGCTACTTTGCCCTCTCTAGCTAAGACTATTCCCAGGTTTTCGTACCCATATGAGAGGCAACCTAGGCAATAGTTTCTTTAAATGAATTTTTTTCCCCAGTTTTGATGCATCCAAAATTTTTGCATCAACAAATGCGTCTAATCCAATTCAACCATAAAACTAGTCAACACAGGTCTATAAAGCCCCATTGAATTCCAATGATAGCCCTTACATTATTTTGACATTTAACATTGATAACAATTGGAGACCTACAAGAGAATTATTCATGATCCGAGTACCCCTTTAAAATGAGAGAGCTTCTTCAACTTCCCATAGGTCAAAATCTCCTTTCATTGTGAGAGTACCATCACGAATGCCTCTAGGAGAACCTTTTATCATCAAGATCTTCTAACCCAATACAACCCAAACAATTGTAGTCCAGCTAACTACACAATGATCCCCTATGATGGCCAATGCTACTATCTCTTCCTTACAGCCAATGACTGATAACCAAAAAGTTTTAGCCAATCAAAGGAGAAAGTATAAGCAAAAACTTACAACAAGGAAGACAAGCATATGGAGGCACAAAAGGAAGTGGACCCACCAAATCCCACTTCCATTTTAGCTATACCTATGACCTTCTCTACCCCATCTCCTTCAACCAACAAGACATAGGAGGACACTAAAGATCACAACCAAGACAATCAAAAGGAGCCATAGTAGCCATAGCATAAAACTGAAGTCTGCCTTTTAGGACACATGGAGGAAGTAAAGCATAACTGGGGTGACAAGCCCACAACCAATGACAAAAACTTCCTTAGTGCAATGGGCCAAGTTAAGTAATATCTAAAGCAAAAAAATACTACCTTAAGCATATATGACCTAATCATGACTTCTTCCACACATCAGAAGGTGCTAGTCAAAATGTTGACCTCCATACACATTAGTGAGGATATTCCTACTAACAAAGAAGCCATCCATGCAGTGATGATTCCTCCCTCACTAGGAGAGGAACATTCAACACCCTTAACATTTTGTAATAGAAAAATTAAGGTTAATCCCTATAGTGGCAAGGTGACTACAGCTCCTTTATTCATAACCATAAGAATAGGACAATTTAAAATACATAGGATGCATGTTGATGATGGTGTAGCAATCAATGTCATCCCATGCCCCATAGTTGAATGCTTAGGCTTAACTGAGCAGGTACAACCTACAACCATATTAGCTCTTAATTCCTTCAATGGATCAAGAGTTGACATCAAGGGGTCTATCTCCTTAGAGTTTGTAGCTAGAGAATAATTTCCTACAATTACAAACTTCCTAGTGATGGAAGAGATTCCAGGATACAACCTAATCCTAGGAAGACCTTGGTTAGCTCAATTATGAGTTGTCTCCTTGTCCATCCATCAAGAAATTCACCTTCCTTACTAGGGAGGTAAAATCATCATTCATGGTGACAATGTGACTCCCCTAGCTATCAACAATGTGAACATAGAACTAGGGTCTGAAGTGAAGCTTCAAGAAGAAGCTCCTAGCCATGAAGAGTAAGAACCCAAGATGAGAAATGGTGATAATGAGAAGCAATGTGATACACTATGGGATGAACTTCCTTTCAACATAGTAATGGAATGGAATGGCAAATACAAGCTTGTGTAGAGTGGGCCTTACTCACTCCCTAATCTTGCAAACATTAGGAAGAGTCTACACAAGAGAAGTTTACCCCCTAACCTTCCCATGCCTCTATGACCAAATGCAATGATAGCTAAATAACCTTATTATTTATTTTGCAAATTTTTATATCTTTGTTATTTTATGCACATATCCTAAATTTATTTGCAGTATTACTTATTTTCTACAACCTTTCTTTATTTTTGCTTATGTTTTAAACATTAAAAAGGGCCTCTTTCAAACATGGCCTTCTAAGGCCTAAAATTGGCATCGCTATTTGCTAAGACTTAAAACTAGCACTATAGTATGCTATGATCTTAAACTAGCGTTCTCATCTACCAAGACATTAAACTAGCATCCATGTATTCTAAGATGTTAAACTAGCATTGTGGCCTACCATGGCCTTAAACTAGCAATGTATCCACAAACACATAATATAACCTATGCTCACGATGACCTAAAATTAGCAAACATTCCTTATTATATCTCCTTTTTTTAGCTTCTTATCATATCAATTTAATGTTGTAACCAAAAACATCAAAATAGTCATTTCCAACATTTACTACTATAGAAACATATAGCCAAAATAAAACCAATATTTAAAATTGAAATTAAAATGTTTATAAATATAATGTATAGCAATGATGCTAAAGAATAACCATCCATAACATAGTCTTGGCTAACCATAGCCATCAGCATGAAAATAGGAATAAATAGCCAACTACTAAACTAAAGGAGGCTGCTAAGTGGCATCTGAAGGAGGAAGTGGTTGGTCATTCCCACCCTTACCACTAGGGCCACCAATGTCTCTTGAGACCTAAAATGTGATAACCTATAGCCAGTTAGTAACCAATAGCTAAAATCATGACTCAAAACGCAAAATAAAGTATAAAATATATCAAACCTATGGAGAGTCCAACTCCATTACTTCCAAGGGTAGATGGGGAAGGCCTTTCTTCAAATGATGGAGGATTTGATCCTTCATCATGTTGACCCAATCAACATTGCCAAGATCAATGCCTAAAAGGATGTTGGACCTATCTATAGGAGTCCAAGTAGGAGGGTCATGAGTAACAATAACTGTAGTAGTCTCATCCACAATAGTAGTGATCTAAAGAGTGGGGGATTTCTCCACCTTGAGAGTGATTTCAAAGATTTGGTAAGCACTCTCTACTTGGATCCCCTTAATGAATAGCTCTCTCTTATGTCATTTAACTGACTCTTCCTTAACCCATTTTAGGTAGGCCTCACAATTAGCCTTACCACTGACTACCACTTGTGGGCCTTTTGTGTCTTGTCCCATTGCAGGACCTAAGCACAGTGATCCTTCTAGTCTTCAACCTTTTGGGAGATGAGGTCCATCTACATACATTGCTCCACCATCTCTTTTAGGACCACTACTTTGTCCTAAGTGACATGCCAATAGTGAGCCCATGTGATCTCCTTAGTTTGTAACTCCCCTAAGTTAGCCACTTGGGCTTTTACAAAGGCTTTACGATCTCAAAGATTCCTAATCATATCCTCCTACCTTCATGAATGTTATGCTAGTTACGCTAGCGAGTGTAGCACCAACACTTAGGAAAATTTGCTAAGTTTTGACACTTAGACAAATTTCTAGAAAGTGCCATCATTTTGACACTTAAAAAATTTTGCAAATCTAGTAGTTGGAGCTAGCTACACTCAACACTTAGAAAAATTTGGGCAAAGTGCCACTATTTTGACACTCAGCCAAATTTTTAGTCAAGATGTTGAGACCTGAAATTTTGTGATGTCTCAAGTATGATGTTGTGCTAGACTAGACTTGGGTATAGGCCTAGCACATCTTCATATGACTAGGCAAGTGCCTTAATGTTGCTTTGTAAGACCTTAGTGATGTCTTGAGCACATTGAAGCTCCAATGAGAAACTTAGTTTAAGGGTTTTCTCCTCATTGTTGTGTGCTATGACAAGAATCTCAACTAGAGAGTCTATGATTACGTTTCCTACTTCTTAAGTCAAGGGTTTTAACTAGGTTTTTAGGCCATTCTAGAGGTTTCTCTATCTAGGCTATGTGATCTACAAGACTCTCAGGCTTAAGATCTAGGCAATCAAGGTCGATACACTATTCAACATCACCATGAGATCTATGTAGACACAAAGGCAAGTAGATTTACTTCTAGGTATTCATACTTTAATCCTGCATGTCAACCAAAATCATATTAAGTGGCACCTAGGTAAAAGTGAATAAATAATGCTAAAATGCTATAAAACACATGCACATCTAATGCGATCAAGGTCATCCAAGGCCATCAATGATGTAAGGATAATTCGACAAAGTTCAATAAAGGAGAAAAAAGGTTAAATCAAGGTTAAGCAAGGGGAAGTATAAGAAATAAGGCTATGAATGGTCAATAAAGGCCATAATTTTGCTAGTTTTAGGCCTTAGTGAGACATGATGCTAGTTTAAGGCCTTAGTAGTCCATGGTCATATGGTGTCAAACGATGATCAGCGAAGGTCAAACCCTGCTATTTGATATCATTTAAAGGCCAAACAAAGGTAAATAAATAACACATAAGGCTATATAAAGGTCATAGAAGGTCAACAAGATTAACAAGGCAACACATATCCAAAAACAACCCAAAACATTAGATAATAAGGAAAAAATAAAGAAAAATAGGCTATATATGGTAAAATCTAGGTAATATACGTCAAAATGGTTAGGTTTTGCAAATTTAAGGCATTAGCAGGGCATTTTTTTAGGCTACTAGGCTATTAGGAGAGTTCAGGCATCAATCAAGGCTATTTCTAGGTTGTTTAAATGAAAAAATCAAGTGTTTTGAGGTTTCCACACTAGGCTCAATATGGAAATAGGGACACTTAGCATGGAAACCAAGGAAGATAGGCTTTATTATGCTCAAAGGTCCAAAATTAAGGTTCTTGGACCTTCCCAAGGTAGCACAGGGTCAAATCCATCAAAACTGAGCACTTCGGAGGTTTATAAAGGTCAAAAAGTAGGTTTTGGAGCCTTGCTCCTCTATTTCTACACTAGCCAACGTGGAAGAAATGGGGCTCAACATGGAAACCCAAAATTCAAGATAAATGGAATCAAACATGGTCAACTAAGCAACTGGGACCTAGATTTGGAGGTTGTGCATCCTCTAGCTTCATTTTGAGGCAGTTTGAGTTGATTTTTAGTGCCAAAACATGTCAAAATGGCCTCCTCCCAAACCNCCCCCCAACCCTACCTTTTTCATGTTGAGCACAGTATCCTAAACATGGAAGAATGATGGGACACTTATTTTCTGAAGTTAGGGTAGTTTAGGAGCACTTTATCTAGGTTTCTGGGTTCCTAGGGTTGTAAACTTTGATTTTGCAAGTTTTTGGTTAATTTTGAGCATATTTGAAGGCTATTTAAGGGAACTTAAGGTCTTCCCCCCTAATTTAATGTTGTGAAAGTTAATCTAATGTGGAAGAATGGAAATAATGGGTTTTAAAGGTTGAAATAAGATCAAACAAGCAAAATCTTAAGGCTATGAGGTCCTAGGCTTTTCTAGCATAGATCTTTGGCTTCCAACAGTGTCATCTTGCTATCAAAATTGGAAAAGCAACTTTTTCCCTTTTTTTCCACACTAGGGAAGTTACTATAGCATGGAAGAAGTAAGAATCTTAAATCTAGGCCAATTTTAGATCACAATCAACCATGCAAGTTACACTTTAGAGTTACTAGGGCCAAGGGGTATGGATCCATGTCAAAATATAGTAGTTTTAAGCATCCCTAAGTGGTTTTTTATTCCCTCACCCCCCCCCCCCCCCCCCCCTTTTCCACACTATGGATGGAGAACTCAGCATGGAAAACTAGGGGGAACCACTTTTTGACCACTTGGGATTAGTCTTGTAAAGTTTAAGGTCTCCAATGGTTGCTAGTAGGGTTCTAGAGTGCATGAAAGGTCATTTAATGTTATTTTGAGGTGTTTAGAAGCATCAAACAAGTTTCCTCTTCTATTTTCATGCTAGGGATACCATCCACATCATGGAAAAAGGTATCCCTAGCATGGAAGGAACATGCATCTTAGATCTAGGCCAATTTTAACCTCAATCAACTGTGCATGTCAACCTCCTAGGCTACCGAGGTCAAGGACAATGTCAATTTTTGGAAATTTTGGGAATTTCTAAGGATTTTTTTGGCTTCTCCCCTTTTTTCCATGCTAAGACTAGGATGCTCAGTGTGGAAAACTAGCGAGAACCATTTTTTAACCTTTTGACATCATTTTCTTGAAGTTTGAAGGCTCCAAAGGATGTCAGCAAGGTCCTAGAGTGCATGCAAGTTTAGTTAATGTTTCTCTAAGGCATTTATGGATCCCAAATGAGTCTTCCCCTCTTAATTTCCATGTTGGTCAACATAGATGCAAGAATCCCAAATGTGGAAACACCATAAAACTTAGATTTGTCCTAGTTTTGACATCAATCAACCATGCATGTGTGCTTCCGAGGCTATTAGAGTTGAGGACTAGGGTTTGGAGTGAAAATAAGTTAGTTTGGAAGTTTTCTAGGTGGGTTTTGAGCTTCCCCCTCTTCTCCATGTTAAGGATGGTATTCCTAGCATGAAAAACTAAGGGTAAATATATTTTTACCCTTTTGCATCATTTTTGGCCATGCATGAAGGTCTTTGAGGTCACTAGTGAGAATTACCAATGTTTGGTATTAAATTTTCACTATTTTGAAGGTTGATGAGTGGTTTATGATGTTTTTCCCTTTTTCCCACACTGGGGCTTTCATGCTCAATGTGAGAATTTTGGGGGAAAATCTTTGTAGCAATTTGTGATCATTGTAGACTTTTAGGGTTGCTAGTGTCAACTGTTGACATTCGATGTTAAAATTTGATTGTTTCAAGAATCATTAGGCAATTTTTTGGCTTCCCACATTTTTCCATTCTAGGGATTCCATGCTTAGCATGGAAAATTATGGGGAAGATCTTTTTAGCTTTTTATGATCAATTTGGCTATTCATGAGTGTCCACAGGATTGCTCGTGTTGGCCATCAATGCCTAAGGTCAAGATCTAGTTGTTTTGAAGGTTGTGAGGGGCTTTTCAGGCTTTCCCCCTTCCATCCACATTAAGGGTGGGAGGTGTAGTGTGAAAGAGATCTCCCTTAATGAAGAAAGCCAAATCTAGATAAGATTGACAACAAATTAATCATGCATGTCAACCTTCAAGGTTGCAAGGGCTAACAATCAATGCTAGGTCTCAAGATCCATCAGTTTGGTAGCTTAAGTGTCTTATGTAGTCTTCCCACTTTCTTCTAGCTTGGGCATGGTGGACCTAGCTTGGGTATGCAAGTTTTGTACCATATTTGACCACTTTTATGGTTTGTGGAAGCTCCAAAGGGTTTTGGTAGGGTTTAGGGATCACCGGGCTTTGAAAAATGGCTACTTGGTTGTCAATTTAGATCATTTTTAGCTTTCCCCCATCCATCCACATTGAGGATGAGATTCCCACCATGGATGAAGCCTTCCCTAGTGTGGAAACACCAAATCCTAAAGTTTCAACTAGTTTCAACTAGGATTGGTGAGATTCCAAGGTTGTCAGAGATGCCAAGTCATGTGGGATCCATTTTAATGTCAAACTTGGGGTAGATGGGTGTTTGGAGGGGTAAGAGTGGATGTTACCCCCCCCCCCCTACTTCCACACTGGGCACTATTGCGATAGCATGGAAACCCATGATATCTAGCTTTGTTCATGTCTCATCCACTCTTGGGAACCCAGGGTTGAAAGAGGCAAGTTTGGGTTGCCAAAAATAGAAAAATATTTCTATTTTTATGGCTTCATAAAATAGGAGTCATGTTTCCACATTGGGCATGGTATCCTCAGCATGTATGCATAGGAGTCATGGTTGCAACATGGTGCTGCTAAGTATCAAAATTAGGAAAATAAATCTCAGCATTGATGCAATTTTTGGTCAAGAGAGAAGGTGCGCGGTGGGGTCCATAATCCAAAAACTAAAAATTTTGAAAAGTGAAGTTGTTTCCCATCCAAAACCAAGGTGAACTAGACTTTCTTCCCTTTTCACTTCAATAAACTTGGAATTATGGTGCACTAAATTAGCAGCTAGAGTTTCAATGTGTGTGTTTAGGTTTTAGATGTGATTTTATTGTGAAATCTCACAAGTTTTCAACAAAATTATCATTCTACATCAACAACGCATTGTAGAAGAGCTTTGGTAGAGATACTTGTGGTACAAGTAACCAATTTTCAATGTGGAAGAATTCCATCTTCCTCACAGCCAGCGTTGATTTCCCATCCTTCTCAATTTTCAGTCATTTCTACCTTTGAGCCTATCATGGTGCTAAAGCAACAAAGTGGAAAGAGCCAGAACCATATAATCTAGAAGGTGGATGAATGTGCCTAGGAGCTAGAAGAAGTACCTAGGCCCATCTTCATCCAAGCTTCTTCTATTGCTACTCCCAAGTATGTAGTTCTACCTATTTTTGCCTTTGTTTTTTATGGTTTTTCTAGTTTTGTTTCCCATGTGTTGAAGTCATTTTTTCCAAATCTACTCTAGTGGAGGGATAAAATAGAATTTTGATGAAATCCCACCTTCTATTTTGGCTATTTCCACATAGATCCATGGTTGTTTCATTTCTTTACATTTTGTAGATTCGATTTTGAAAATAGGGCTTGCTGTTTAATGCTTTTTTTCCAAAATTTTGGGGTGTGGCCATTTTATAAGATCTAGGCCTTAGGATTTGTTAAAATTAAATTTTAAAAAAATCCTACCCCATTATTTTGGTGTCAACTTTAATGGGTTTCAATGGTTTTGACTATTTTGATTATTTCCATGGCTATATGAAATCTAGGATTTGAGGTTTTTGAAATTTTGGCATTAAAAAGCAAGAAATGTTGTGTACTTTCTCTTGGAGGAACTACTACATATTTGTGAAATTAAATGTTATGGGTTTGTAGGCCTTCATTTAGGATTTCTAACAGATGTTGTCTAGTTTAATTTGGATTCATAATGATGAAGTTATCGTTGTTTTCCTAACGTTGCACAGTTAGGTTGTTTGTGTCGCATTTATAATTTTATGTAATTTTGCAAATTTTTCTAAAGAAATGGTAAACATTTTGGCTATTTTATGGTTATGAGTAAATAATCTTTGGCTTCTCCTTTTCAACAAAGGTGGAATCACTCTAATTTAACTTTAAATGAATTTTCTACAAATTTTTTTACTAAGCATGTGTAATAAGGATGTTTGTGTCATTTTCGAATTATTGTCCAAATTGATGAATTTTTTCTAAGCATGGATGCATTGGGCTCAATTTAATATTTCAAACGGTGGTGGAATAATTCCGTTTAGAGCTCAAACAAATATTTGGAAAATTTTTTACCAATCCTACGTGAAAAGCAACAAATGTTGATGGTTGCAGTTTTGACTAAATCTTTTCATGTTTTATGGATATATGGCTATACTTTTTTAGTTTTAATGGTCATGGCTATATGGTTCATAATTTCAAGATTCTTTTCACAATGGAATCACTAAAATCAAAGCACAAATGAATTTTTGGTCTATGGTTGTGTAAAGAAGGCAAAATTATCGTCATAGCACACTACCCATTTATAAATTGAAGTGGTTGATATCTATAACTTATGTTTTTCTTTTGTCAACATTTAAAACTAATGCTTAATTTTATTTTTTAAAAAGAGTAAATTCTTTTTCTATTTTTAGAAAGCTTTTAATATGGCTACATGGTTTTTTCTAAGTTTATGATGCTTTTCTAAATTTTATACATATTTTAGGTGTTTTTTCCAAATTTATGCATGCTTTGCATAATTTAGATATTTTTTCTAAACTTATGCTTCCTTTTCTAAATTTATGCATAATTTGCATTTTTTTCAAATTTATTCATAATTTAAATACTTTTTCTAAATTTATGCATAATTTAGACTAAGACTTAGTTTTGGGCTATAAAATTTTGGCTATAAAGGCTATAAAATATGATAACAATGCTTTTATGGGATTTCTTAAGCTAATTTAGGAAAAAACACCTTAGAGCTTTTTACAAAGCTAATTTACCTTGTCTAAATTTGCTAAGTGTTTCCATAATATAAGGCTACATAAGATTATAATGATGTTTTCTTGTGAAATTTCTTAGACTAATTTAGAAAAACACCTTAGAGCTTTTTACAAAGGGTAATTTCACCTCTGACTAAATATTTTGTCTAAATTTAGTCACAATGTTTTTTGTTTTTCTTTTCTTTTTTTTTTCTTTTTTTTGCTTTGCTTCATGCAGGCTTGTTCTCATCATAGTGGAGCTAGTTATTATCTTGTGCTACATTAGTTATCCCAAGATCAACACCCCACCACATGACATGCCTTTTGAGAAACTCAAGAGGCCTATGGAGGAGGCACCCCTAACATTAGACTAGCCTACCTCAAAGAAGCTTAAGCTTCAGCTTAGGCCATCACAATAAGTAGTTGCAAGTATACTTTGTTTAAATTTGGTTATTTCATGTTTTAAAGTTTATGACTACTTTTTGGTTTCATGTGTTAACTAGTTTTCTATGTGCTATCATTGTAGACAAGCATTAGGCTATTGCAACCCAAGCTATTGCAAAGCTAGTACAAAGGCATGCAGAAGAGGCACTCCTAAAGCAACCTATAGTTGAATGATTTACCAACATAGGTATAGATGATCTAGATGCCTTGTTTGGTGAGGCGGTACCACGTACCTCTCCCATCATCATCCTAGAGGAGGAAGAGGAAAAGAAGAGGCCAAGTATGCCCATGCCTTAATATTTTCGTTATATCTCATTATTTATCTTTGATCATCATCCTAATTTTTTATGATTATTATGCTTACAGTAGTTCCTGAACCATCAACACAAGCTCTCGTCCCTAAGATTCATGTGTGATGAGTGGTGAGATACCCTTACGCTCAACCATATGAATACGAACATGTACACCTGATCCGATCGAACTCCATGGACAGACTACTTGTGGCACCTAAATAGTTATACATTGATCGCAATTCGATGTCTTCCCACCTGAACTAGTATTTTCTTTGTCATGTATGGTTTAGTCCAAAGTGAGGTGTATAATGTAATTTCTAATACTATGCTACTCCTAAAGTTAATGAGAAATGCTTGAGTAAAATAATAAGCAATAGGAAGCAAAATCTAAGCTAACCTAAGTGCGATGAGCATTCATCCCTAACCATTTGTATGCATCTTGGACTTCATGTACTACTTCTGGGATTACCAAGCATACATTACTCAAGGCACTACTACTAGGTCACCACATAGCTACACTTAAATGTTCATGATTAAGACGTACTCATTGCATGTTAACAACAGGAATAGTAAATGATGATAAAAGAAATATTAACTAAAAAAATAATAATTAATAATTAAATAAGTAAAGTTAAGTGAATGTTGCAATGATGGAGTAATCTCAATATTTATTGCCAATTGTCTCTAAGTACGTCACACTCGAACAAAGGTTCTATACAATTACAAGCATCATACTGTGGGCATGCACTTGGCAAAAGAATTGAAAATGAACAAAAAGACTTCAACTCCTAATGACTAACTAATGACCTCCATCCCATGCACTTAAGTGTTATATTTAAAGTCTAACATAGGAATCATGATATCATACCTAGGCTATAATATTGTGTACCCGATATCGTGTAACCAATATGGTAGCTTTGATGTACTATGCCACAAATAGTTATCATTCCTCCTCATAGGTTCTGGCTTTGTCTCTAAATTCTTGATAATCTATGAGCTATCAAGCCAAATTTTCTATAACATCCTTTTAACCTTAGTAGCTAGCTTTTACCACCTCTAATTCAGTAAACTTTGTTTCATATTTGGCGTAGGTGTTAGCTACCTGCTTTTCCAACTCAGTCCTTGGGCATCCTGCTGTTAACATGGCCAAGTTGGCATACTGTAGGTTTGCCAACTCCATGTATTCTATGAGATCCTAGATCTGCAAGTCTCAACTCTTTAATTATGCTTGATGGACGAAGGCGTAAGTGTCCAATATGGCCTGCCAGTCAATGTTTTGAGCACTAAAAGAGTTGATGTGGGTCTTAGCCATATAGATCTCTTTTTCAATGATCTCTTTATACATCCCACCTAATCCCAAAAATGCTCCTTCAATTTTTCATGTTGCTTAGCTTCATTTTGTCACATGCTTATTTCAATGGTCGTCTTCTAATGCATGATGCATAGCTCCTCAATTGAGAGGGTTTTTTCTCTCTAGCTAAGCGACTTATATCCTGGTTGACTCTTATTAGTTGTTCTCGCATTTCCTAAAAACTTTCCTAGAGAACATTCTTTTGTTTTTCAATTGTTGTCAACCAAATATTTTTGGCAGTAAGGAGTTTATTTTCTTCTTATAAAGCTTTGAGTGCTTATTACATGTGCATATGTTTGAGCATGTGCTTTCAAAGCATCCCAATCTACCTTATCCTTTTCCATTACTACCCTTTTATTCTCCTCTAATAATTTATTTAGTTACTCTATCCTAAATAATTCTAGTTGATCAATTGGAATAAGTTGGGATGGATCCCACTGTGCAGCTAGTAGGGCAATGAACTTCTCCTGGAGTCTTCTCAACTCATCTTTTATATGTTCAGCCCTAACATCAACCATAACCAACTTTCCCTTCATGGAAATGAGGTCTAATTGTGCTATTGTAACATCTGGTGGGATGTCAAACAAGGGCGTTATTACTTGTCCTATTTGTAGAAAATGATCCAAAGCATCCTCATGATCCATAAGAGTCATCTAGGTATAAGCTAAAACTTGAGCATCACATGCTCTTGTGAGATCTATCAGTGGCACAACAGGGATGTTAAATAACTATTTGATGTGGTCTGCGACCACTTCTGCTACTCCACCTACATCCTAGTATTGCATGACAACACTAGTTTCTAATTGTACTTGAAATGATGTAGCATTCCCAGAAATCTATTGTGACCAATGTGACTCCCCTCCTCCTATTTGTATCCAGACCATGCCCCTTGCATGAACGATTTAGATGGTGGGCTATATAGCATCGTCAATTACCTCGAAGAGATTGGCCTCATTGCAACTTCCCCAACTGACCATTTCTATGATGGCCCTGAAATGGCTCATTGACAGTTGGTGATCTTGTGGTGGCAGTGGTGGTTGGTCCTACTAGCTCATGGGCTGTGTGTTGGGCCCTGCTTCTTATTGTTGACTAAGCCTCATATCTGGAAGTTGGCTAGGCCCTGTTGTTTGAGGTGTAGTGGGCCCAACCATCTACTCCTATTCAAGCTCTAGTGTCTCACCAACATCTTTTTTTAGTGCCAGTGGCTTTAGTAATTTGGCATATGAAGCATTTTGAGCCTTTCTGAGGACATCATTAGTGTACCCCAGAATTCCAACATGCCAACACAACTTCCTAATTAGACATGGAAAGGGCAATGAAAACTTTTCTATCTTGCATTCTTTGAACCGCCTCAATATTTCTGTTAGATGCAAATGGGGAAAATTACAATCAACCTTGCCTATCAAGATTACACTTCCTCTAGTCGCAAAGGTAGAGATCCTATTTAGTCCCCTCATTGGGAATATGTGATAGGTTCCAATTTTGAAATAAATTCTCTCCTCAAGGATTAGTTCTTCATATGTTTTGTCTTCTTTGTCATACGCCCTCTTTAGCCATACTTTTCATGCATCAACATCGGAGCAGGTGGATAAATGAGCAACTTTGGGATCTGTATTTAGAAGCTTCAAAACTTCTGTAATGGCCTTTACAAAGAAATCAACTGAAATTCCACCAATGTCAGTAGTGGTGCCTTCCTCTTTATTATGCCAAAATTGATAAGTTTTCCCCAAATACTATTCTCCACTTTTCAAGAGGACAGGCCATAGTGGAGATCCTTTAAGTTGATCTTTGACCAACTTAGGGGAAAATTTGGTAAAATGTCCAGAATTAAGTTCCATTATCACTACAGTAGATGTGGGCTTTTACCGAATGGCCTGAACACATTCTAGGGACAATGTGAGATGTTGTCCTTGTTCAGGTACCTTACCCTCTCCACTTTCTACTTGATAAAATTGTGTAGTAACAAGGGTTTCTTGATGAATGCTAAATGATTGTGCCTCTTGTTTTTCATACTCTATGGAAGGTCCTTGGCCTCTACCTCTCCTTGGACATTTGGCTACACCTTGAGAGGGTCCTCCCTATTGTCCTCGTTTATGAGCCATCTGTAATCACACCAAGATCAATTGTTAGTAAGGTCATTTAACAAAGTTTAATTATTTTATACCTTACTCATTACCTTTAATAAATTTTTAATTCTTGCTTAGTGTGATTTCAAAGTTCAAAATTTTTCAAGGAAATTTCCCTAAAAGTTTTAATGTCAGGCCCAATTTGATTAGGTGACTTCAATAATAATTTACATGATCTGGGTGAAGGAAGAAAATTAGTTTGGCATGAGTTCTTAAAATTTCTTAATATTTCTTACCTCTATGATATCCTTTGGGCGATAGCAAATTTTGAAAAAGTTATGCACAAATTAGAGTGTACCCCTCCCTCATGACTGAGTTAAACACTCTGGGTTTAAGTAGGTTGAATCGAAAGGAAAATCATAGCATTAACAAGCGAGATATTGACAATTAAATGGTAAGTATGCAAAGCAAGAAAAATCGTGGAAGAAAATTACAACTCCCCTCACATCAATAGTTGAAAATGACTTCTACATGCATGGGGGCCCTAAATATATAAGTTTTATTGACATAATATCATGTATGCAATAGCGCGGATCCAATATCGCATCAGACCCAATACCAGGTACCCGATATCACGTCAGACCCAATATTGGGTACCCAATATCACGTCCCTTCCAAAATAGGATACTTAGTAAAATTGATAAATTTTCAAGTTTTCACAGCCAAAAATGAAGGATTTGAGGTAGATTTGAAAGGTTTGGGGTACTGTCAAGTGGACATTAAGGCACCAAAAATGTAATGAAGTGGAATCATACAATGAAGTTCTTGAATAGGGTGAGGAAAAACGACATGTAGTGATGCAAAGAAATGTTTAGTTAAAATGATGATAATGCAAAGAATAAATTTAGCAATGCAGTACTCGAAGGGTATAAGATGATGTGGTGGTGTGCAACAAGTACAAATTACAAAACTCATGCAAGTGGGTCCTCCCCAAAGCAGGTTCCAAGCTATCATGTCCTTGCATAACCACACCTTAAAATGTCTGTAGGCACTAGAAGGATTAAATATAATCTACACCAGTGCAACAAAACACACACATGTTAAATACCACCGTAATGAGGTAAGAATTCTATGCCATACAAGACACAAGTTAGAAATACTTAGACTGTGAGATGAGAGGAATTGTAGAAGGGATTGTAGAGATTACGGTGTAAGATAACTTTCCCTGGGGACAATGAATCCAAAGTGTTGTGCATGATTAAGGTACCATTAGCCTTTTTCTTCAAGATCAAAACCAAGTCTATACCTCTAATTAGTGACATCGCATTGTTTCACCTTGATGATAGATAATCATAAGAGCATCATGATAGAAAGATGTACAATCACTTGGAATTTTGCACAATGGAGAAGTGATTTGAATTTTTCTGTGGCACATTTTTCTTCATATTTTCTTTTTTCTTCTTTCTTTTCTTTTTTTCTTCTTCTAGCCACTTTTGTTCTTTATATTTCTCAACAGGAATCTAGAGAGGCCACCAACATTCAAGCATGGGTGTATGTCTTTCCAATGGGACCCTCTAGAATAGCATTGAGTTCCTTTATTAAGTTTCTTTATCACAACTCTTACTCCCATTTTTTGTTAAATCTACAAGGATCTTAGTACAACCAAGCTACATGATAGCACATACAGATGTCACAAAAGATAATCCACAAGTCCCCGTGATGTCACACCCTTGCCATTTCCTCTTAGTCTATCACTCTTCACTCTAGGCATAATAAGTACAAAGTTACTTTAAGTTTTAATGATAACAAGAATATCATCATACCTAGAGTAGAACCTCCTATTAATAAAATGGGTGGGTGGATGTTGTGGGCTCACTATCCAAATAATTAGTCACTTATGACTTGATAAAATAGAACAACACCTCAACCGATAGGTCACATGAGTATTTTATTCACAAATGAGATCACCCTCAAAAAGATAAAATGAAAAATTGAAAGATGAAAAATTAGAAAACGAAAAATTATAAACCAAAGAAAAAGAAAAACATTTACTAATTCTACTTGTTAGAATGGGGGGTATCCCCTATGACTAAACCTTGGATCATGGCAAGAATTAATAAATGAAAAGTTTGGATCCATGCATGTTCGAAATATTAGGAACCTTTCATATCCAAACCACTAGGTATCTTTTGGTGTGGTGGCAAGAATGTACCCAAATTAGGATTCACACACTTGATTAAAGTAGGCATAGTCGGGTAGATTATAAAATGTGGTCATGTGATAAGGAGCTAACCCACTATGGCACCCATGACCATAGGATGGTATGCAAGGATCAATATGTCTCCCCACATTGTTATATTCATTGGGCTACATGGTTGTTGGAGTGTTGATTGGGGGCCTGGATAAGGTAATAAGAGGTTTTGAGTTTGAAGAGGAACATGCATCATAGTGTTGGGCTTGTGTTGAGTTAGAGGATGCAATGGTTTCAAAATCATGTTGTCTCTTCCTACGGCCATGCCTAAAGAAAGGACACTTTTGACATTGTGGAGGACTCCCACTACTATTGAAAGTAGTAGAACAAGTAATGTTCATTGGTTGGTGCTATGGTCCAAAACCTTCTGGTACTACTGATGACGATGTAGAAGGAGGTGAAGGATGAGAATATTGAGAGCAAGGAGAAGTGTAAAGAACAAGAGGTGGCAATCTTGTGAGAGAGGACATGGGTTGATAGTATTCGAGAGAATGATAACGATGAGGTGAAGAAGAGAATGTTGATCCAATTGGAGTAATAGGTTGTTGAACATAATAAGCACTTGGTGTTGAGGCATATGAAGGTTAAGGCCAGTTTGGCGATGGTCTCCCCCACAACTGGGGGTTTTGCCACTATGGTTGAACATAGTACTTTTGTACAAAATTTGGATGTAGCATTCTTCCTCAATGCTTATGTAGATGTGACAAGATTGGGCATTGGCCTTTGGGATGATCATATAGGAAAAAATTGCATTGATACTTCTAATTCATAGTTGGGATCCTATTCTTATTTCCTTCAGCCCTTCTTTCCAATTGTCAAATGGTGTTCTATCCTATTTCTCGATTTCGTATCCTCTATTTGTTTTGGTTGTTAGAGTGATCTTGCATGGTTTTACCTTTGATAATGTTTGCATATTCTTTGCATTTTTCATGTACCCATTCTATCATCTGACTAATATTTACCTTGATTTCATCTAGTAATTTTAGTATTGGCAAAGATGGGGATGGTTCCACCTCCTTGAGGTGAGCTGACTTCTCCTCTTCATGATTATAGACCTTTGTTATTTTAATAGTTTGGTCCTATTGAGATCTTTCAACATTCTCCCATTTAGCTATTTCTCCTTCTTCTTTTGCTACCCACTTAATAAGCTCTTGGAATTGGTGGGTTTATAGTTCATATAGTTGACCTTGGGCATACATTTCTAGGGTCTCCCTTGTTTCATTATGGAGCCCATCCATGATGTGGCACATTAGCCCTTCCTTGAAGAACCCATGGCCTAGGAATTTGTTTAATAATGAGTAATATCTCTCTAAGGCCATGTCCAAGGGTTCATGTTTCCCTTGTTTCCACTCTTGGATTTGTTTCCTCAAGGCTAACACTCTTGCACAAGTTTGATATCTTTCATTGAGGAGTTCTACTAGTGTGGGCCAACAGTGAATTGATTTCGACTTTAAAGACCTATATCATACTTTTTCTTGACCAAAAAGTATCATAGAAAAGAGCTTAAGTATTTTCCACCGATTATCAATATTGTTCCATGCACAAGTATCATAGAAGACTTGTAAATGATGTTGCTGATCTAAATCATAGCCTCCTAAGAACTTGGAAAAGTTGTTTAAATCAAGTCTAGGTAGATGACTTTCCTTATGATGCTTGTAGGATATTTAAATAGCCTTTATTATATGCATTAGGCTCTTAGTGGCTAGTAGGGAAAAATCATCTCTAAATAACTTGTAAATTTGTGAGTGAGGATGATCTTGCCTATGTTCATGTTGGCATTCCTGATTTTGCCTGTGGGTTCAATTTTTATTGCTACACCGACCCCTTCAGGAATATTCATCTGTGTTACGACCTAACATTGAGAGAGAAGAGGAAAAGAGGAAACTAGAAGACTCATCATAACTTTTGTAAGTCTCCCAATCATCCCCAGATGTATTCTTACTAACCATTAAGAAGGTCCCAGGCCTTACGGGTGCCCTTGTTCTAGGAGATGTCCAATCCTTAGTAGAGGTGTCCCAATTGGATGACAAGAGTCCTTAAGTATCACAGGGATGTCCATGAACTTATGAGACTCCTACATAATATTAACTACTCCAAAATTCTTCTTCTTCATAAATTGCATTGCCTCTCCAATGAATTTCCTTGCTAGATGTTGCATTACCATTGTCTTGTGAGAGAGATATTTTTATGAATTGTGTGTGACTTAATTGAATTTAATCTCTTTTATAAAAGATATATTATTAATACTTTGTTACAATGATCTTTTATGATATAACTAATCTAGATAACTAGCACCATCCTCGGCAATGGTGCCAACGATGACTGGCGAGGTACCCATATGCTCAACTATACAAATACAAGTGTGTACACGCGATTTAGTCAAACTCCGTGAACAAACTAATAGTTATATGTTGACTGCAGTTCACTGTCTTCCCATCTAGACTAGTATTTGCTTTGTCATGTATGGTTTAGTCTAGAGTGAGGTGTATGATGTGATTTCTAATACTATGCTACTCCTAAAGATAATGAGAAATGCTTGAGTAGACTAATAAGAAATAGGAAGAAAAATCTAAGCTAGCCTAACTGCAATGAGCATCTATCCTTAATCATTTGTACACATCTTGGACTTTATGTACTACTTCTGGGATTACCAAGTGCACATTACTTGAGGAACTACTAGATATGCTACTAGGTTACCACGTAGTTACACTTAAATGTTTGTGATTAAGACATACTCATTCCACGTTAACAACAGGAATAGTAAATGATGGTAAAAGAAATATTAACTAAGAAAATAACAATAAATAATCAACAATTAAACAATTAAAGCTAAGTGAATGCTGCAATTATGGAGTAATCTCGATCTTTCTTACCATTTTTGTGCATGTCCAAGTATGTCACACTTGAACAAAAGTTCTATACAATTACAAGCACCACAATGTAGGCATGCACTTGGGAAAAGAACTGAAAA
Source organism: Gnetum montanum (assembly GCA_015680685.1). Lineage (NCBI taxonomy): Eukaryota > Viridiplantae > Streptophyta > Gnetopsida > Gnetales > Gnetaceae > Gnetum > Gnetum montanum. Next base: position 369,412 of record MNCI01023765.1, on the reverse strand, counting down.
TGAACAAAAAGACTCTTGACTTCTAATGACTAACTAATGACCTCCATACCATGCACTTGAGTGCTATATTTATAGGCTAACACAAGAATCATGATATTGTGTATATGATATTGCACCCAGGCTACGATATCACATACCCGATATTGAGGCCTGGCAAACCACAATTCATCAATGTGAAACCATGGGTAGAGACTCCAAAAAAAGTGGAGTTCATGTATGGGATGGCTAAGGACATCATCAATCGATTACATCAAGTTGCACCTGACATAGATAAGGATTTTATTTTATGTGATTTAGCCATGGGCTTTGCTTGCATTATGCCTATCTTGAATTGTGCATTATGTTTTATGGTTGTATTTTATGCTTGTGTAGTGCTTTTTGTGGAATGGGATCCCAAAAAATACATGGAGATAGATTCTTTGCATAAGCTTCCCTTTGATATATCTAGTGTACCTATGAAGTTGTATGAGACTACTACTGATTTAGCAATGTCATGTGCAAAAACTTCATAAGAGCTAGAAAGGTCCAATAAATCCCTACAAAAGGAAGTTATGGCTTTAAGGGAAAGGACTTAATGGCAAGAGGATATGATTAGAGATCTTTGAAACTATAAGGCCTTTGTAAAAGCCCAAGTTTTAGCCCTACCAAAGATGGTGGAACAATGTATGAAAATGGACCTCATCTCCCAAAAGGTTAAGGATTGGAAGGATCACTACACTTGGGCCCTAAAGTAGGATAAGACACGAAAGGTTCACAAGAAACATTACAAGGCAAATCATGGGGCCTACCTAAAGTATCTCAAGGAGAATTCAGTTGAATAACATAAGAGAGAGATGTTCATCCAAGGGATCTAGGTGAAGAGTTCTTATCAGCTTTTTGAAAGTACTATCTTACTGGAGCAATCCCCTACTCTTCAGATTACCACTTCTGCAAGTGAGACCTCTACAACTACTGCTACCTAAGAGCCTCCTACTTGGACTCCTATAGAAAGGACTAGCATTCTTTCTAGCATTGATCTTGGGGATGTTGACTAGGTCAACATGATAGAGGACTAGATCCTCCATCATTTGGAGGAAGGCCTTTCTCATTTACCCCAAAAGTAATGGAGCCAAAATCTCCATAGGTTCGATATATTTTATGTTTTAGTTTTTATTTCAAGTCATGATTTTGGCAATAGGTTACTAACTAGCTATATGTTGTTGCATTCTAGGTCTCAGGAGACATTGGCAGCCCTAGCAGTAAGGGTGGAAATGATCCACCACTTTCTCCTCCATATGCCACTTAGCAGCCTCCTTCAATTTAGCTTGTTCCCTGTTTGTTTTTGTTTTTATGTTGATGGCTATGATTAGCCAAGACTATGCTATGGATGGTTGTTATTCTTTGACATTCTTGTCATACATTGTGGCAATGGCTATTTATGTTATGAACATTTTAAATCTACATTTAAATTTTGGTTTTATTTTTGGCTATATGTATCTATAGTAAACATTGTAAATCTTGTAAACATTGAAAATGGCTATGTTGACATTTTGGTTATAACATTAAATGGCTAATTGACAAAGAGAAGGATAATAATAAACATGCTATTTACTAGTTTTAGGTCATTGTAGGCTTAAGTTATATTCTGTGATTGTAGCTACATTGCCAGTTTAAGACCATGGCAAGCCATAATGCTAGTTTAAGGTCTTAACAGATCATAGTGCTAGTTTAACATCTTAGCAAATGAGGTATGAGAGAGACATATATTTATAAGGATTTTTCAATGTTTATAATACAAGAAAAAATAAAGAAAGGTTGTAGAAGATAGGTAAAAATGCAAATGAAACTAGGCTACATGCATAAAGAGTAAAATAACAAATGCATAAAACATATAATAAACTACAAAAGAAAAGTAAGGCTACATGTCTATCAATGCATCTGGTCATAGAGGCATGGGAAGGTTAAGGTAAACTTCACTTATGTAGACTCTTCCTAATCTTTTCAAGATTAGGAAGTAAGTACGACCTACTCTGCACAAGCTTATATTCACTTCCCCTTCACTTACAATGTTAAAAGGGAGTTCATCCCATAATGTATCCTGTTGCTTCTCACTATCATCGTTGGCTTTCTTGGGTTTTTTCTTTTCATGGCTAGGAGCTTCTTCTTGAAGCTCCACTTCAGATCCTTATTCTATGTCTATGTTATTGACAGCTAAGAGAACCATGTTATTACCATGAATGATGATTTCACCTTCCTTGCAAGGGAGGTTAATTTCTTGATGGATGGGAGAGGACACAACTCGTAATTATGCCAACTAAGATCTTCCTATGATTAGGCTAAATCTTAGTATTTTCTCCACCACTAAGAAATTGGTGATTGTGAGGAATTGCTTCCCAGCTAGAAAATCCAAGAAGATAGACCCCTTGTTGAAAACTCTTGATCCATTTAAGGACTTAAGAGTTGTCGTGGTTGTAGGTTGTATTTTCTTAGTTAGGCTCAAGAATTCAATGATGGTTCATGAGATGATGTTGGTTGTAGCTCCATCATCAACATGAACTTGATGGATTTTAAATCATCCTATGCATATGCTTATGAATAAAGGGGCTATAGTTACTTCACCATTTTGGGAATTAATCTTAGTTTTGCTATCACAAAATGTTAAGGATGTTGACTCCTCTTCCTTTGGTAAGGGAGGAATCATCACATGAATGGATTCCTCATTAGTGAGGATATCCTCATTAATGAGGATGGAGGTTAACATTTTGACTAGCACCTCACGATGTGTGTTGGAAGTTATGATTAGGTCATATAAGCTTAAAGTTATGTTTTTCTTTTTTCTTTTTTTTTTCTTTTTGCTTGAGGGATTGCCTAACTTAGTCCATTCCACTAAGGAAGTTTTTATCATTGGCCATGGGCTTGTTGTTTGAATTGTGCTTTACTTTCTCCATGAGTCTCAAAATGTAAACTTGGCTTTAGGCTATGACTGTTGTGCCTCTTCCTTGTTGTTTTGATTTTGGGCTTTGGTATTCTCCTATGGCTTATTAGTTGAATGGGTTAGGGTAGACGAGATCATGGGTATAGCTAAAATGAAAGTGGGCTTTGGTGGGTCCACTTCCTTTTGTGCCTCCATCTACTTATCTCTTGTGTTGTCAAGATTTTGCTTATACTTCTTCCTTTATTTGGCTAAAGTTTTTTGGTTATCAGTTGTTGGCTAGAGGGAAGAGGCAGTAGCATTGGCCACCAAAGGGGTTGTTGTGCTATTGGTTAGGCTATGACTGTTTGGGTTGTATTGGGTTGGGGGATCCTAATGATAAAAGGTTCCCTTGGAGGCACTCATGATGGTACTCTTATGACAAAATGAGTTCTTGAGCTATGGGAAGCTAAAGAAGCCCTTTCATCATAGAGGGGTGCTTGAATCATGAATGGTTCTCTTGAAGGTCTCTGATCATCATCAATGTTGAATGCTAAAATAACAGAAGAGTTGTTATTAGCATTCAATGTGTCCTTGTAGACCTGCATCGATTGGTTTTTTGGTCAAACTAGGTTGAAAGCATCTACAACTAGCTTTCCCCCTATCTATCATCCTTTTTAGGTCATCCATCAATGCAAGGCATAGGTCTATGTCATGACCAGGTAATTGATGATAATGATAGAAGAAATCTAGCTTGAAGTATCTAGGCAACTCAGAATCATCATTTATTACCTAAGTAGGGTCCTTGACTATTTCATATAGCCACTTATGTTTCTTTCGAGTGGCTTCAGTCATTTGTTTATGTTGCATGCATCAAATTTTTAATAGTTGGTCTAGCAACTTGGATGGTTTTTATGGTAGCGTAATGTATTTGGACCTATCCTTCCTTTTGAAGTTAGGTATGGTTGTTGTTGATGTAGTGGCACTAGAGGTTGATGATTAGTTACTACTGTCATTAGTGTGGGCCTTGGGTAGATTAACCTTTGGCCCTTAGTTCATGGTCTTTGTTTCCTTGGTTATAGTTACTATGGTTGTGTTATTTTGTTTGCTATTTTCTTTGTCTCTTTGAGTATGCTGGTTTTTATATGCTATATAGGCTGGATCATGATTGGCCTCCACAACATCCTCTGTATTTTTACTTTGAGAGAATGCTTTACTAAGAGACCATGAATCAAGGTAGTAGAGTTTAGACTTGATGAAGTCATTAACTGTTCCCTTAAATATGGCTAATAAGTGGGCTTTGGCTATAGGCTCTAGTATTTCATTTAGTAGTCCATTCCACCACTAAATGGATTTCTACACAAGTTCTAAGGGCCTCTACTTGAAGTGGTTTACAAACTAGGTAATCAAGTCCTCCAAAGAGGATATGGATCCTCTGGGCAATGTGTGGTACCAACCAAGTGCTTTTCTAATCAAAGACATAGGGAAAATCCTCATGATGGTATGAGGCCATGGCTACAAGAGTAAACATTCGGATCAAATGCAATAAGATCAGCATTAGGATCACCTTCTTTGTTATATTTGGTAAATTGGAGAATAGGAACACCATGAGAAAGTGTCAAGGGTGGGACTACGAGCATTATGAGATCATCTTCATAGAAATCCACAATCTTAATAGTCTGTGGTAGAGGCTTTAAGCCTTTTCAACTCCCTTGTCAGGTCTTGGATCATTTGAAAGGCTTGATCCAAGCCTTGCCGCAACCCCATAGGTTGTGGAGTTTGCACATATGGTTATGGCTTATCAACCAAACAAAGAAAAGAATGTATGTGTCAATACTTGATGCACAAATGGGAGAAATGGGGTGTGTGACCCCTATGTTGCTTAGGGTCCCATGGTGGACCCTACAGAGTAATTAATGGATTTTTCATGGTAAAAACCACCGTGGATGCTTTTATATATCAAAAATATGTTGTAAATGGCATTGATGTATTATAGTTTGTTGTTTGTGGCATTGGATAAGTTTGATGTGTGCCTATAACTAGTGTGGGGTCCACCATATTAGGGTAGGAAGGAGTAGAAGATGGTGGTACCATGCACATAGAGAAAATAAAAGCATTAGAGGAAGGTGTTGTGACCTTGGGGGATGTTTTTTGGAATATCCCTCCTAGGATGTTTCCAAACTTAAATTCTACCTTAAATTCATCCTCCTCTTCTTTTTATTCTTCAAAGCTATGCTTGTCATCTTCCTCTTCCATGGTAATTAATTAAGCTAGATGCTAGCATAGATGTAGTTAAGGAGAATTTGGTCATACAAAGAAGGGATGTGCTCCTTTCCACTCTTATGTATGAGCTCAAACTCCCTCTTGGCCACTGCTTCAATATGTGGAATTAGCATGCCTGCCTATATTTTTGCATAAATGAAGTTATAATAATCTTCATTTATGGCTGCAAAATCAGGACTCTCCGCTCTAACCTTCAAATATCACCTACACTCAATTATGGCAAGGTCTTTGGGGTCATAAACACTCATGGCTTGCTCGCTATGACCGTTGCAAGTGAGGGTGAATAGCAATTTGGTGGATTGTTGGAAAGACATGACTATAGTGCTAAAAATGGTAAAATAGAAGTAAATTCCAGTGAACAAAATTCAAAAAATTTTAAAGGAAATAGAAATGGTGAAGAATGAGGTACTTACTATAATTAGTAAGTGGAGGATAAGAGGGGTTTCCCCCCTTACCAAGAATGAAAATTTGGAGACATTGGTTTCAAGCCTCATCCAAACTGGCCTTCCAAATACCTATATGCTAGGTATGGTAAGGGAGGAAAGGAAGGGAGGTGAGATAATAGAAACCTCACACCTTCTAACTCAATGTTGATGAGGGGGAAGGCTAAAAACCAAAGTGGAAAGTTGGGTTTTCCTACTAAAAATTAGTTTCAATAGGATGTCAATTCTCTCAGCTTGGAAAAATGGGAGGGAAGCTAACTTTTGAATGTTTGGTAATTGCCAAAAGGGCTACACCCCCCACTTTAGAAACTAAAAGAAAATTGGTGGCAAAAAGCAAAAGGATGGAAAAGCTTCAATGCTGGCCTTGGAGGAAAAAACTCATAGAAAGTGCTATGAAAAGTCACCATCTAAGCACATGCAACTTTCACACTATAGTTTTGGTCATAAGGGGGAAAGGGTCAATGTTGATCTTTTAGGAGTTTTAGCTAGAAAAATATGGGAAAAGGATTTTAATTTGTAATGTTGGTTTTGAAGAATTTGGTGTTAAGCCTCTCTCACATTAGGCTTCCCAACTGCTTCCACACTGGGTATTGCAGGGGAAAGAAGGAGGGGTGAAATAATGGCAATATCCCACCTCCTAACATAACATTGAAAAGGGGGAAAGGCTGAAAAACCAAAATGAAAGGTTAGTATTTCTCCACTAAAATTGGTTTTAGTAGGCTGCCAACTTTCTTAGCTTGGAAAGATTGGGGGGAAGCCAACTTCCAGAAGTTGGATGACTTCCAGAAGGGTTGAACCACACACTTTAGAAAATGGAGAAATTGGCTGAAAATTTCACAACAAGTGTTATGAAATTTTAGCACCCAAACCACCTATAAATTCCATGCTAAGGTTTCTGCTACAAGGAGATTTTGGCAACCAAAGGAAATAAGGAAATGCACCAAAAAAATCAATGTTGGCTTTAGAAATTTGCAGCAACTACTATAAAAATTTCAAAGTCCAAACACATGCCACTCCCACGTTGGGTTTTGGGAGTAGAGGGGGATAAATTGTAGTGTTGATTATGAGGTAGATTCAAAGGTTTTGGCTGCAAAAGTCAAGGAAAAGCTTGAAAATGGCAATGAAAAAAACAAATTTGGTCATAGAATTTAGGTGAAGGCCCTCCTTCTAGTGCCAAGAGAAACTATTGTTAGTGAAAACCTCAGTCACTAGAAAAATTAAGATAGTTTCTCTTAACCCATGAATCCCTAGGGCCTTTGTGGAAAAAAATAGGATTCAAGATGCCCTGGCTAGTCTAGCAAATCAACCATGAACTTATGAAATGAAAAACATAGAAATACAAACAGATCCAAATAAGGCACACAAAATAAATTTATTTTGAATACAAAGCTCATAACTTAAAACTTTATTTAGAAAGAATAAAGAGTAAGTTTGAAAAATGTGTACAAATTGTGCTTGGATGAGTAGAAAGGAGTTTCACTTATGCAAGAGTTCAAAGCCCATTGAAGCTAATATGATCTGCTCCATGATCTGGGTGCTAAGCCATTCCTAATGCTATTGAACCTCCTCCTCCACTGCAACCTTAGATCTACAAGTTAGGTCACTGCTAGAAGGATGAGAAAAGTGGAAGATTTGGATGTTAGATTGCTCCACACTAGGATTTGGGAATTCCAAAAGTATGGTGTTGATACCAAAAATCCACAAATCTCAAGGTGATTATGCGTCCACTATGGGGTTCAAGAGGATGTAAACATGGGAGATTGCAAGAACCCTTAAGTGCTTGAAAGTGCCCCAAGTATGGAATTATTGCTTGGAAATGTGTGTATGTTTTTTTAAAAAAAAGTTGTTGAATAGTGTAAAGTGTTTAACCTATAAATGGTGTTTGAGTTTGGCTTTTATAAGTTCTTTGGGCCATGATTGAGGCTACAAAATGACTATGATTTGGCTATGAAATGGCTACAAATTGGTTGTAAAATAGCTACAAATTGGCTATAAAATTGGCTGCCAAATTTAGATGAGTTTGGTGCCCAAATTTGGGGGGTTACTATACATAGTAAGTGCTTTTGCCATGGCCATTCCATTTACTATAAATAGTAACCAGGGCATACCTTCCACATTGAAGATGAATCTTCCATGCTAAGCTCTCCACCATGCTTGCTGAAGTGGTTGGTCAATGTTGAAGTGCATGAAGTGATGAATTTTGGCTTTTGTAACTTCCACAACAAGGGTTGCAACTTTCAACGCTAGGGATGAAGACTCCATGCTGGAGGAAAACTTCCAAGTTAAGGGGGGAAGGTTACCAAGCTATGCATGCAGTCTCCACGCTGAAGTAGAAAATTTCTCAAAACCCACATCCTCCCATGTTGGGGGATAGGTGAGATTTACCCCCTACATGTGTTTCCAATGTAGAAAACTGTATACACCCCCCACTCCCCAAGCCCAAATATAGACACTAGGTGAATTTTTTTTCACTTGGGGAATGAGGCTTGGACCACTTCTAAGGCATTTTTCAGCTCCAAAAGTATAAATTATGTGAAATTTCCCACTGTGAATTGCAATTTTCACATTTACAATGAAGTCTTGCCTCAACTTTCATGGGGTGAAAGCTACATAATGAAGATTGGCTATAATATGCAACTTTTTGTGGTGTTTTAGAGCTAATGACATTTATTTTGGCTATCATAGATACTCAAGATAGTAACAGGAATTAGTATGGATGACATAGATCCACATTGAGATAGTGATATGGATTAATACCCTAAATTTTAGAGAACAAAAATATGAATAATAATCAAGATATTGATTGTGATAGAAGCAAGCGACTTTCAACGATGATCAAGGAGGATCAAGGCTACAATGGAAGTAAGAAAAGAGGATTGATACCCAAGCAAACCCATGTCAAGTTCAAGTCCAATTCCCCTTGAACTTATTAAGTGAGGATTTGTTGAGCCTTGTGGAAACTATAGACCATTAGAGTCCATTGTTGGGCTATTAAGGTTGCTACATTGTCAAGACAACAAGGCAGAATCATAGGTTAGGTGAAGTCTCCCTTGTAGTACTCACAATTTATGTTTTTATCTCTGACTTCAATTTGATTTAATCATAAATCCTCATTCTTAAACTTGTGATTAGAAGTTATAATGAAGATGCATGTTTTTACTTATTAATCACAGTCATAAGTGTGGAATTTGTTTGGATTCGATTCTAATCATTTATTGTCTTGATGACCTTTTGACTTTTGAACTATTCCTCAATGGATATGACTCATGAATCAGTCATAAACAAGGTGAAAATATCTACAATAAAGATAATCATTAAAGTAATCCAACACCAAATTTTTTCTAGCTCATCAACTTTGGCACCGTTGCTGAGGACGTTGGCAGAGTCAATATTCATCAAGGGTTCTATATGTTTAACTTTGTTATTTTATATTTCAAGAACATTTTATTTTATTTTATGTTTCTTTCATTTAAGTAATGAGACATGGTCACTTTTACTTGTTTTTCTTGCATTAAAAAATCTAAAAATAAAGAAAATTCCTAGGAATCAGCTCCTCTTCTCATACAACTAACTGAAACCATTTAAAAAGTCATAATTAAAGTCATAATAGTAGAAGTTATTAAATCAGTTTATAGAATCTTAGGAATGGTAGCCCATGAATGTGCCAATGAACAATGTTCTTGTTAAATGAAACCAGCAAAGCAACCAAAGAAACCAACACATGTTCAACCTCCTAGAAGCACTCTTAGCCTTTACAAACAAACAAAGGTCAATCAAAAACAACATCAAGAGGAAATAATACAATTAAATTTTGATCATTTTTCCCCTTTGACAAAGCAAAATTCCAAAAAACAACATAATGTTTCCATATCTATTAATCCTCTATCTAATACTTCAACTATTACAAAAGTAACCATGAGTTCAACTACAAGAGTAGGATCTCAAAATGCTACACCAATATCAACTTATGTAACTATAATTGGAAAAACTACCCAGACAATAAGTACTTTGAATTTATAAACTCCACCACCAATTTCTATGTCTATACCAAGTCCTATAAGAACACCAATTGTAACTTCTACTTATACAACAGGATCATCTTCACATCATACACCTTCCCCATTCTCCCTAGGTTCAGTACCTTTTACCTTTGGTAGTCTGAGTTCCAATGTCATAATTGGTCAACCCTACCTAGGACAAACCCTTGAAGAGCTATTGAATCAAAGAACAACCATCATATCTCAAGGCCCATTTTTTTTTCCACAAGAAAGAGATGTAGAAATTAAAAACATTCACCTATTACCTATTTTTAATGGGACAAATGACAAGGATCCAGTTACCCAGATAAGAGAATTTGAAACAACATTAGGCATGTTAGCACCTCAAAGTCAGGATGGAACTAAGATGATTGCCTTTAAATCAACCTTAAATGACAAAGCTGATTTTTGGCTACAAACCCTTAGAACACAAATTAGTTCATGTGATGAATTTAAGAATGCTTTCTTACAGAGATGTATTTCTCATGATAAGCTATACTCATTAAGGAAATAATTAATGAGTTTCATGCAACATGATGATGATAACTGTGAGAGCACCTTTGATAGATTTAAAGGATTATGCTTAAAGAATCGAAACCATGGATTCCTAGCACATCAACTAATTCAAATCTTTGTAGAAGGCTTATTACCTTATTGTAGGCAAAATGTTGACTTTGCATGTGGGGGAAATATTTTAAATGTAACATTGGAAGATGGCTAGAAAATCATAGACTCATTAGTAAATCAAAGTAAACATTTATGCAAGCCATGATCCAACAAATAAAATAGTTAAATAGAAAAGTGGTGAGTTGACATAATTGATTAAGAAACAAGCTCATGTAATTTAAAGTGAAATATGAAACATTTTTGATAGCCCCCAACAAGACCAAACAACCTATCCAACCTTGTTATATTGTCAAGAGGAAATGCAAGAGTTAGTGAAGGCTTTCCAAAAATATAATAGCCAACCAACAATGAACTTTCCTCAATGACCATTTTACCCACAACAGTATCCTCAAACTAATTTTAGGCCATTTAAAAATCCAAAAAATAAACACTTGAATAAACTCACCCAAAGCCTTACTTCCTTCATAGAAGAAAGTAGACAATTTATGAGTGAGACTAGAAGAAGATTTCAAAACTTAACTAAAAATAAGTTACCATCCCAACCTAAACCAAACCCCACATCACAAAGAAAGAAGAAAGAGCAACTATATTCCATTACTACAAGGAGTGGAAAAATAATTGAACCTAAGAAGGTGAGATTTCAAGACGTAGGAACACAAGAAGAAGTACAACCATGATGAGCTGTGATATTGCACCCACAATATCGTGGCTTTCCATACAATATCACATACGCAATATTGCAACCTACCTCATTGCCTATAAATAAGAGGCAAATGCACTTGGGTTGCATAGTTAGTCTTAGTCCCTTACCCAAACTCTTGCCTTTTCTTCCTCTTAGAGTTAGAATTATTTCTATCTACCTACAGTAGGAATCATAAAGTGAACAGATCTTTATTTGAGCATTATATACTTGAGCACACCTTGTGTATAGCAATAAAGACGAACTTTGTGATAAACCTTGCAACATTCAAAATAGATTAATTAACGTTAATTACTATTACTTAATGCTTTCCTTAGTTAATGAATGATTCTCTCTCACCCTAAAAGTCTCCTAAGTAAGCACACACAGTACAATCACTTTGAGCATGTGTGTAACACTTGGTAACCTAGTAATAATTAGCGTTTGGTAATCCGAGTAGTGTTGCACTAGTTCAGAATGTGTACGGAAAGTGAGAACGGATACTGGTGTTAGGATTAATCAAAGCCTAGTTAATAAGTAGTTAAATTAAATTGGTTATTTAGTTATCTCTAGTACACATGATAATCCACCAGTCCCTCAACAGTTTCATGTGGTATATGTTCATCTCGATGAATATGTACCAAACTTTACCTTTATCCTCCACTAGGATGAACAACTTCATTGGTGAGATTTAGGAGGTAACATAGTGTTACCTCTTGATCACTCTATTCAGAGCATGCTTCTTCATGATCTCTCACATGAATTAGTATGTAGCACTTAAAGGCAGAGTACATTGTGCATGATCATGACTCAAGAGAGTATCGACCCACAAAGGCACAACATCAAAGGGATTTATAATAGGAGAGATGCCATGAATCCATGAAGGGAAAGTTGTCGCAGAATGTCCCACATGTCCTAATTGAAAATGAGGGTGGTGAACCTACCTCAAGTAGTCACCCACACAATGATGTTCCTCCCATTGACTTCAATCAAGGGATTGTGTATTAGAATCTTTATTCAACTATCCATAACCCAGATTCTGGTATCAACAAACGTAAAAGGTCTAAAAAAGGAACTTGAACACATGACAAAGATGGACATTCTGATCATAACTGCGATCGAGGCCATGACCATCGAAGAGAAGGAAGCAGGCACCATTGTGGTGATGATCCTCCTTCTTCTTCACCTTCATCATCTCCTTCACCCTCTCCTTTAGGATCTGGACGCAGTCACAAGGAAAAAGTCCATGAGGATAAGCGTAAGCAAAATGAGAGTCATAGATAAAATAGTCAAAAAAGGGGATGAGGGCACCCTAGAGAAACACATCATGAAAGAAGGGAGAGTAGTGATGAGACGCGATATCGCATGGGCCACGATATTGTGTATGTGATATCGCATCGTCCCCCACGATATCACGGTCTGCCACCAAGTCTATAAATAAGAGGTGGCTCTCCCTTTGTTTCTCATCTAGATCTAGACCCTTAGTGAAACTTTGGCAATTTTACCTCTCCAGAGATAGAATATTTTCCATGTGCCCTCAGTAGGAGCTCCAAAGTGAACAAATCTTTATTCAAGCAAATATTGTACCTGAACACATGTTTGTGTACGGCAATAAAGACAAACTTCTTGGATAAACCTTGCAGTGCATGGAATAGGCTAATTAGGACTTTATTTATTATTATTTATTGTTTACCATTTAAATGCTTTATTAGTAATTAAATCTCTCTCAACCCTTCTCCCCTAGTTAACTGCCTCAGTATGCCGCTTCGAGCACATGCGTTACGCTTGGTGATCCCAGCAATGATTAGCGTTTGGTAACCAAGGTTGCATTGGTTCAGGGTGTGAACAGCACGTGGGAATGAATGCCGACGCTAGGTTAATTGAGACTTAGTTAGTAGTTAAAGTTAGTAATTAGTCTCTTCACCCTTCACCTTATCAGCATAGGAGATAAAATTGAAAAGACATAAAAATCATATACCTCAGACTTACTTAACCATACACCATGAAAACTACAAGTAAGTCTAGGAAGACAACGAATAATTAACCTTAAGTATTCCATGAGGCATGTAGGCACTTAGTCTGTAGAGTTCGACCAGATCGTGCATGCTACACTCGTATTAGTATGGTTGAGTGTAGGGGTACCTCGCCACTCATCATTGGCGCCATTGCCAGGGACCAAGTGTTTGTGCACTAAGTAGAACATAGGAGATCACTCACATCTTTGGGAGCTTAAACAAACCCTTAGGATTAATTAAACTAAAAATTATATAATGGTTAAATAGCACACCGAATAACACACAATGTCTTCTTCTTCTTCTCATAAGAGCACTTCACCTAGGGATCATGCTAGAAACAGTCGGCAGTCTAAAACACATAACCAAAATCAACCAGTTCCTCAAAAATATAGGATGGTATATACTCATCCTGATGAGTATATACCTAATTTTACTTTTATCCTCCATCAAGATGAACATATGCGTTGGAGAGACTTGCAAGGTAACATAGTGCTACCTCTAGATTGTGTAGTCCCTAACATGCTCCTCCGTGCTTTGGCACAGATCGACATGACTCAGTTCTATGCTGAATACGTTATAGGAAATTTTGACACAAGGGATTACCATCCCACATCCACACAATGTATAAGGGACTCAAGGTAGGAGAGCCACCATACACTGTTGAAGGGCAAAGAGGTCTCGCACATCCTAAGTGAAACTGGAGATGGTGAACCACTTATAACGGGTTCTCCATCAAATGATGTTCCCCCTCCTAACGATAGTGAGGAGGTGGGGTATCAAAACCTATGCTCCATGATACACAACCCTAGTTCTGATCCTCATGCACACCAACTATTCATTGAGGGAACAACAACACATGACAACGATGGGCACTCAGATCATCATCACGATTAGGGCCGAGGCCACAAAAGAGAAGGTAGGAAACATCATCATGGTGATGGTTCTCCTTCTTCTTACCCTTCATCACATCATTCACCCTCTCCTTCCACATGAGGGTGAAGTCATAAAGAGCATAGCGATGAGGATAGATGTAAGCGAAATGAGAGACCTCGACAAGAGAGTCGAGAGAGAGGAAAAGGGCATGAAAGAACGAAAAGTAGGGAACAATGTACACATCATAGATTTCATGAAGGAGATGATCATGACAAACCCCTACTTTCCACCTGAAGTATGCTAAATATCATGAAGGCACTAAGAATACCAACAAGGCATAAAAAATATAGTCGGATCAGGAGATTGGATATGAATAACATCCCACGATTTGAAGGGGGATACAACGCTGATCCACAAAATCATTTACAGGCATTCCATGATGCTTGTGCCTTGCAAAACATAGAAAATGAGTGGAAAAAACTAAAGTTCTTTCCTAGGACACTCATAAAGGAAGCAAAGAGTTGGTACTGGTCCTTAGAACCAAAAACCATTAGGTGGTGGAGTACGATGTTAGAACTCTTCAACGATAAATATCAAACGTACTCCAGAGTGTCTAATTTGCGTAAGCAGATCCAAGGATGGAAGCAAGGTACTCATGAACCCTTAGATGCTGCCATGGGCTACTACTATGCATTGTTACATCATTGCCCAGGCCATGGTTACACACAACAGGATCAACTTCGCCACATCGTAGTTGGGCTAAGGTATGAAACTAGGAGAACCCTTGGGACTTATGCCCAAGGGAGACTATCAAAACTTAGATCCCATGAGATTCATCAATTGTTGGAATAAGTAGCCAAAGAAGAAGGGGAGCTACAAAAAAGAGAAAGTGTGCAAGAATATAACTTTGATCCCTCTCTTCGAAAGAAGGGAGTGAGATTTTGCAATGAAGAGGATGAGTCACCACTCAAAGAGTTGGTGAACAGAAAAAACCTTGCCACTTCAAAAGCTAACAATAGAAGTATTAGCTAAGGTAGATGAAGTATGGAGTTCCTTAGACAGTAAAATTGAAATTTTCCTAAAGATTGTAGAGGAGTCTAAGGAGGAATGAAGTAGTGACAACAACAAGAANCCCAAGGTAACCCAAGATAGTTCCACCAACCATTAACATATTATACAAGTGGAACTCCACCACAACCCATCAGAAAACATCATCAGTGGCAATACCCATAGTCATGGGGGATGCCATCACTGAAACAATAGTACCCTTACCGACAACCAAACCCATATGGATACTACGTGCAACAGCTGATTTCTCCAAGTGACTCCATAGGTCACACAACTCCCCAATGTCACTACTAAGTTTGGGAGTACTTTAGAAGGACTCCTTCTCCTTCAGGAGATACTCCATATCCATACCATCCTCCTAATCCATTTGCACCTCTTCCATCAGTAGTTCCCATACCTCCTACTCCAACAATGCAAGGGGAACTCCCCACTCAACTGTAGCAACATAACACTACGGGAGTCATAACCATTCAACCCACTGCTAGTTCTAACAACCAAAAAAAGAGAAGACCTTTCTTCAAAACCAAAAGCCCAAACAAGCTCTCAAAACCACAAGCAATTGAGTCTATACATGCCTCTGCAACACATACGGCTTCAGAGCACCCTTCAGTCCAACAACAGAGCTTAATGCATATAGTTATGTTAACAATACTATAACAGACTGGATCAAGGCAGGCCACCTTCCCAGGAAAATATTTGACCCTGAAAGTCCCTTAATCTACCTCTAGGTCACCGGGAACAAACCACATAAGGCTCTTCTTGACTTAGGCTCCAAAGTCAACTTAATATCACGAGAAATGTATCAAGCCTGGAACCTGTCCCAACTCAAGAAGAGAAATATTCAACTAGAGTTGGCTAACCAGTCCATCACCATTCCCTTGGGATTGGTGGAGAACATTATTACAACTGTGTGTGGTTGGTCATACCCAGCTGATTTCCTGGTGATAGAAGTTAACAACAATGAAGGGGACTTTCCAATTATAATGGGAAGGGCATGGCTAAGTACAATAGACGCATGCCTAGGGATCCGTAATCTTTCCTTGGAAATATCTAAGGTAAACATTTATGGAAATATTGAGAAGAAGAAAGTTCCATGCATTACATATAGTGACTTAGAGGGTGATGACATGGAGGAATGCCCAGCATCCCTCCCATGCAACTGGTGTGCCCAAGAAACACAGATACAAAGGTGTCTATATGTAGCAACCACACAAGTCGTGGACACCCCGTGGTTGACAGCTACTAGAAAGAGCAACCCATCAACATGCATGGAACAAACTAGGGAAACAACCCATGCTCGTAACGAAGGCATAGACACATTGGAATATGAGCTTCACCAACTTCCACCCCTTAATCTAAGAACATCAATTAGGAAAAGTTGGACACTTCTAAGAACTTCAAATAGACGCTCCTTATTTTAGATCTCTCCCTTTCCATTTAGTCATGGGGGAGATGGCCACCTATGCTAACCATTTGGGGCCCTTAGTTCTTTTTAATTTTTGTTTTACACATTTTTGTTTTCCACATTTTTATTTTACACATTTTTGTTTTACACATTTTTGTCTTAAACATTTAGGTTTTACAAGTTTTTGTTTTACACATTTTTGTTTTACATGTTTTTTTCTTACACATTTTTGTTTTACACTTTTTTTTACACATTTTTGTTTTACACATTTCTTTTTACACCTTTTTGTTTCACATTTTTGTTTTACAAATTTCTTTAACTTTCCTTGTTTTTATTTTACAACATCGTTCATACTTTTTAATTTTGTGTGTGTGTGTGTGTGTGTTATCCATCTTGTAAGTCTGTCACCCAATAAGTGTTCTTCATGATGGTATGAACTATTTTCTCTTGATTGCTAATGTTTGGTTTTTACCTTTAAGTTATAATGTTAATACTAAGGTATGGTTCTTTTGATATGGTAGGCAATGAGTTCA
Organism: Gnetum montanum; assembly: GCA_015680685.1. Lineage (NCBI taxonomy): Eukaryota > Viridiplantae > Streptophyta > Gnetopsida > Gnetales > Gnetaceae > Gnetum > Gnetum montanum. The sequence continues at coordinate 352,559 of MNCI01023765.1, read as the reverse complement.
CTTCATCCATCCATCCATGAATTTCTATGGTCTCTCTCGACTTGGAAATGTACAATCCCTTTCTAAATATGAACTATAACGAATCGATGACTAGGCATTTCTCAAACTAAGGAAGGACTCAAGGCTTGAAAAGGGTGTGACTTCAAGGGAACTTGATGCATTTGTGTTTGGCCATTCTCTTGGGTGCTTGGATGTTTTCTTCTTAAGTTTTCCTACCTCTTCGACGTTACCCAATTATCGAGAAGCTAAGCAAATAAAAATAACAAAGTCTTTGCATGGTGTGGTTCTCACATATAAACACATAAAACAAACAAACAAAAAACAAAA
>MNCI01023765.1:281263-351371 GCA_015680685.1 Gnetum montanum | reverse complement strand
GGCACATGGAAAATATTCTATCTCTGGAGAGGTAAAACTGCCAGAGTTTTGCTAAGGGTCTAGATCTAGATGAGAAACAAAGGGAGAGCTGCCTCTTATTTATAGACTTGGCAGTGGACTATGATATCATGTATGTGATATCACGGGGGATGATGTGATATTGCATACGCGATATCACGTGGGATGCGATATTGTAGCAGACGTGATATCGTGGCCCATGCAATATCGCATCCCACGTGATATCGCGTATGCAATATCACATCATCCCCCGTGATATCACATACATGATATCATAGTCCACTGCCAAGTCTATAAATAAGAGGCAGCTCTCCCTTTGTTTCTCATCTAGATCTAGACCCTTAGCAAAACTCTGGCAGGTTTACCTCTCCAGAGATAGAATATTTTCCATGTGCCCATAGTAGGAGCTCCAAAGTAAACGGATCTTTATTCAAGCAAATTTTGTACCTGAACACATGTTTGTGTATGGAAATAAAGACGAACTTCTTGGATAAACCCTGCAGTGCTTGGAATAGGCTAATTAGGACTTTATTTATTATTATTTATAATTTACCATTTAAATGCTTTATTAGTAATTAAATCTCTCTCAACCCTTCTCTCCTAGTTAAGTGCCTTAGTACGACCACTTTGAGCACGTGCGTTACGATTGGTGATCCTAGCAACGATTAGCATTTGGTAACCAAGGTTGCATTGGTTTACGATGTGAACGATAAGTCGGAACAGATGCTGACCCTAGGTTAATTAAGACTTAGTTAGTTAGTTAAAGTTAGTAATTAGTCTCTTCACCCTTCACCTTATCAGCATAGGAGATAAAACCGAAAAGATATAAAAATCATATACCTCAAACTTACTTAACCATACACCATGACAACTACAAGTAAGTCTAGGAAGATAATGAATAATCAACCTTAAGTGTTCGATGAGGCATGTAGGCACTTAGTTTGTGGAGTTCGACTGGATCGCATGTGCTATGCTCGTATTCATATGGTTGAGTGTAAGTGTACCTGGCCACTCATGAAGTAGGAAACAACATAGGCATCATAGACACCATAAACGAGACGATCACGATGAACCCCTACTCGCTACTTGAAGTATGCTAGACATAACTGAGGCCATTAAGATCCCAACAAGGCACCAAAAGGATATTAGGATCAACAGATTAGGCATGAACAACATCCCACAATTTGAAGGAGGGTACAACACTGATCCTCAAAATCATCTACAAGCATTTCATGATGCATGTGCCTTACAAAACATACAAAGTGAATGGCACAAACTTAAGTTGTTCCCACAAATACTAGTTAAAGAAACAAAGAGTTGGTACTGGTCCTTAGAACCAGAATCCATTCGTAGGTGGAGTACCATGTTAGAATTGTTCAACGATAAGTACCAAATGTTCTCTCGAGTGTCCAACCTATGAAAGCAAATCCAAGGTTGGAAACAAGGAGGACATGAACCCTTGGATTCTACCATGGGCCAATATTATGCACTGTTACATTGTTATCTTGGCCATGGTTATTTGCAGAGGGATCAACTATGCCATCTCGTAGATGGGCTTAGGCATGAAACATGAAGAACCCTTGGGATGTATGCCCAAGGGAGGCTATCTAAACTTTGGGCTCATTAAGTTCAAAGATTATTGAAGCAAGTTGCTAAAGAAGAAGGTGAGCTAAGGAAAAGAGAGAGTGTAGTGGAATATAATAGAGATCTTCCTTCCAAAAGAAGGGAGTAAGATTCTGTGAGGATGAAGAAGAGTCATCACTCAAAGAGATGGTGAATAGGAAAACCTTGCCTATCCCAAAATTAGCATCAGAAGTATCAGCAAAGGTAGACCAAATGTGGGATTCCCTAAATAATAGATTTCAAACCATTCTTAAAATAGTAGAGGAGTCTAGAGAGAAAAGTAGTGATTGTGAAAAAAGAAAAAAGAGAGAAATTGAACATGCACGTAACAAGGGTAAGGACAAAGTTGCCATCATCAAAGAGGTTGTGGATTCGGATATAGGCAATGATAATGGATGCGAGATATGCCAATATGACCATCTTAAGGGATGTTGCCCTGTAATCTCACATCTGCAGGATTATGGGATGTATGCACTCAACCCACGATTAAACAAAAGGCAAACACCCCAAAGGTTACCTTATCCTCAAGGTAACTCTAGAAAATTTCACCAACCCTTAACATATTACCCAAGTGGAACTCCATCACAACTAATCGAGTAGTATCAACAATGGTAGTACCCACAATCATGAGGAATGCCACCACCAAGGCAATAGTATCCTTACCAGCAACCTAACTCATATGGTTATTATGTGTAGCAGCCAGTCTCTCCACATGACTCTACTAGTCACGTCACTCCTCAACCTCACTACCAAGCCTATGAGTACTATAGGACTCCTTCTCCTAGGGGTGATGTTCCACAAACATACCATCCTTCTCATCTGTCTACACCTCTTCCACCCTTAACTCCATTACCACTTGCTCCAACTATGCAGGGTGAAATCCCTACCCAACTGCAGCAATGTAACACCACAAGGGCTATTAACCCTCAAGCTACTATTAGTTCTAACAACCGCATGAAGAAAAGACCTTTCCTTAAAACCAATAGTCCAACTAAGCCCTTACAACCACAAGTGGTTGATTCTTCAACCGCCTCACTATCACTTGAAGCTTTAGAGCTCCTTTCAACCCAAAAACCACGCTAAATGCATATGGTCATGTTAACTCATGATGTCAGCAATTGGATAAAAGCTTGTCATCTTCCTAGGAAATTCTCTCATCTTGGGAGTCCTCTGATATATCTACAAATCACTGAAAATGAACTATGTAAGGATCTTTTGGATTCAGGTTCTGGTATCAACCTAATTTCTCAAGAAATGTACAAGGCCTAGAACCCACCTCCACTAAAAAAGAGTAACATTCATTTAGTGTTGGCTGACCAATCCATCATTGTCCTGATGGGACTAGTGGAGGACATTGTCACCACTATTTGTGGGTGGTCATATCCAGTTGACTTCCTAGTGATTCAAGTGAACAATAGTAAGGGGGACTTCCCAATCATAATGGGAAGAGCATGGCTAAACACAGTTGACGTGCACCAAGGAATCTACAATCTTTCCTTGGAAATATCAAAAGAAAATACATTTGGAAAGATTGAGAAGAAGAAAGATCCATGCATCCCATACAGTAACACAGGGTGTAATTGCATGCAGAAGTCATGGTTTGTACAATGTTTAACATTGCTTGCATGCAACTAGTGTGCACAAGTGACTGATATACAAAGATGCCTGTATGCAGTAGCCACAAGACAAGAAGGCACCTAGTGGCTAACAGCTAATCAAGAGAGTAGTTCAACTATATGCATGGAATCAACTGAGCGTTTGACTTGCACTTACATCGATAGCATAGATACATTAGAGCAAGTCCATCACCAACTTCCAAGTCTTAACCTTGAGAATATCAACTAGGAAAAGTTGTAAATCCCTGATAAGTTTAAGCAAGAGCCCCTTGAGCTAAAACCACTGCCCACTGGTATGGAATTCACATTTCTTAAAAATGGAAAACCGATAATTATTAATGTGAAGCTTGATCCTCAACAAAAAGAAAGACTACTAAATGTGATAAATAAATGATCAAAAGCCTTCACTTGGTCATATCCTAAATTAACTAGAATAGATCCTAGGATATGCCAACATAGAATTTACACTGACCCCTCCATGAAGCCTCGAAGATAACCGTAGAGGTGATTGAACCCAAAGCTGAAGCAAGTAGTTAAGGAAGAAATTTAACAACTTCTAAAAGTTGGGTTCGTCTACCCCATTGATGATAGCAAATGGGTTAATCCCTTAGTTATTGTGCCTAAAAAGGCAGGAAAATGGAGGGTGTGCATAGATTTTAGGCTACTAAACATGGTAACATTTAAGGACCACTTTCCATTGCCATTCGTTGACCAAGTCTTAGACACCATTGCATGGCATTGCTACTATAGTTTTCTAGATGGGTACAATGGATACTACTAGATACAAATAGACCCAGAAGACCAAGCCAAGACTATGTTCACTAGTCCTTGGGGAACATTTGCATACAAACAAATGTTTTTTGGCTTATGCAATGCCCCTACAACATTTCAATGATTAGTTCTAAGAATATTCCAGTAGTAGATAGGAAATGGTGTGGAGATCTTCATGGATGACTTCTCCACCTACGGACCCAACTTTCATTAAGCCTTGGACCAGTTAGAGCAAGTATTAAAATGATGTGTAGAAACTAATTTAAGGCTCAACTAGCAAAAAATCTATTTAATGCTTCAACAAGACATAGTATTAAGCCATAAGATCTCACAAATAGGGATAGCAGTAGACCCTGAAAAGATCAAAGTTATCCAAGGCATTACCAGTCAACTAGAAACTGTAAAAGATATCCGATCATTCCTTGGACACACTAGCTACTACAGATGCTTTATTGAGAACTTTTCAAAGGTTACAAAACCATTGGTTGAATTAATGAAAGAGGACATGCCTTTTGAATGGACCAGGGAATGCGAACTAGCTTTCCAAACTTTAAAATAGAAGCTGATAGAAACACCTATTCTACAAGCTCTTGACTGGTCCAGACCATTCCACATAATGACTGATGTATCCAACTATGCTTTAGGAGCTGTACTTACATAGTTAGATGATCAAAAACATCCTTATTATATCCACTGTGCAAGTAGAAGTATTGTTGGTACACAACTTAACTACACAACAACAGAAAAAGAATTAATGGTTGTAGTGTTCACACTAGAAAAATTGAGGCACTATAACTTGGCTATAAGGTATTCATACACACACATCATAGTGCAATAAGGTTCCTAATGAATAAAAAAATGGTAAGCCCTCACATCATATAATGGCTTGTAATCTTACAAGAGTTTAATCTTACGATAATCGATCGTAAAGGCATAGAGAACGTAATTGCTGATCATTTATCTCGGTTGTGATGGAACAACAAAGAGGATGAGTATCCAATTTCTAATTATTTCCCATATGAACTCCTCTTTGTAGGTGTAGTGAATAATCAATTAACCATGGAAACAAACTCGTATAGTAGCATTCTCATCTATCCCCTTACACAACAAACACCACAAGGGTTTGATGCTAAAAACAAACAATAGTTTCTTCACCAAGCCAAGTATTTTATCGAAATCAATGGGAAACTTTACAAAGTATGTCTTGATGGCTTGGTCTGATGGTGTGTTCCTGATGTAGATCAACTGCAAGTTCTCCAAGACCCTCATGAGGATCCTTGTGGGGGTCATTACACTAAGAGACGAACAGCCATTAAGATCTTGCTTGCAGGATATTATTGGCCTACATTTTTTTGGACATCCATCATTTTATCCAATCTTGTGAGCATTGTCAACATGATGGGGGGATGATTGCTAGAATGGAGGGTCTACAACAATGGATTCAACTTTTAGAACCCTTTGACATTTGGTGAATTGATTTTATGGGGCCAATTACACCAATGTCCAATGGAAAAGCTTATATTATTATTGCCATTGATTACCTTACAAAATGGGTAGAAGCAACTATTGTTAAGGATTGTACATCATCTATAGCTGCATGATTTATTCAACAAAAAATCATAAATAGGTTTGGTATGCCCTGTGCACTTATTTCAGATAATGGTACACACTTCACAAGTGTGACTTTTCAAAAATTAATGCAATGCTTAGGGGTTGAGCACAAATTGACTACACCATATCACCCCCAAGCGAATGGTCAAGCCAAAGTCACCAACAGGGAGATTACAAAAATATTGACAAGAACCATTAGCAAGTTTAGGTGAGACTGGAGCACTAAATTGAATGATGCCCTTTGGGCATACCGCTCCACATGGAAACTCCCTATAGGCTACTCTCCCTATGAGTTACTATATGGTAAATTACCAATGCTTCCTATTGAAATTGAGCTCTGTACATTATCCATGGCATGTGACCTCAACCTTGACCTTAATCTAGCACAAAAACAATGGTTGATGATCCTTAGCCTGCTAAATGAGAACTAATTGGCCACCCTATCATCTAATGAATTGCACAAGGCCTTCAATAAACAACATCATGGCCTAAGAATTAGGAAAGTTAAATATCAACCAAGAGATAAGGTCCTCTACTAGAATCCCACACATGTGCCACAACATACCAAATTTCAAATGTTGTGGGAAGGACCTTATGTCATTCATGTAACTTTTCCTTCAAGGGCCATGATGATATACAAACCTGAGAGCCAAAATAAGAAATTTCTGGTCAACGTCCAACAAACCAAACCTTTCCATGAACTTAGATTACCCAATGCTCATACTACCTCTGTTGGTGGATTACCTTGCTCGCTATTTTGGATCTCCTCCTTCTAACTCAATCGTGGGGGAGACAGCCACCAATGCTAACCATTCTAAGCCCTCAGTTCTTTTGTATTTTTTTTTTACACATTGTTTTTACACATTTTTTTCAATTTTATTTATTTTTTGTTTTATACCATTGTTCACATTTTTACTATTTCTTTGTTTGGTTGATTTACTTTCATTCGTCATACAATAAGTGCTCCTAATGGTGGATTAAATTATGTACTATTGATTACTAATGTTTGGTTTTTACCTTTGAATTATGATGCTAATATTATGATATGGTTCTTTTGATAAAATAGGCAATGAGTCCATGTCATCCATTTATCCATTCAACTCAGTGGTCTCCCTTGGCTTGGAATTGTATAGTTCCTTTTTTCTAATGAACTTCTTAATAAATTGGTGGCTTGGTATTCTTCAAACCGACGAAGGACTCAATGGATGAAAAGGGTGTGACTTCAAGGGAATTTGATGCACGTGTGCTAGCTATTCTTTTGGGTGCTTAGATGCTTTTCATGGGTTTTCTGCCATTCTTCCATTGATCAAATATCAAGAAGCTAAGTGAATAAAATTAAGTCTTTGCATGGTGTGGTTCTCACATAAAAAAAAGTGGGAATTCAAAGCACACCCATTAGACATAATAAAGAACTATGAGCTACAAGCACTGGTTATGGCACTGAAAAGACATGTTATCCATGCCTGAAGGTTCCCTCTAACTAAGGCCCTTTCTCACTTCCTACTTCTCCAACTTACTCTCCTTGGAATGGTGGTGACTCTTTGGGGAAGCATTCTTATTGCTTCAATAGGATGGATTGGCCAAGTGTATTGATGCGAGATCACTGTGTGTGGTTGGTTTGAGTCTCGATTTGGAAAGAATTTACTCAGTCACATTAACCATGACATACACAAAGGACTTTACACAACCTTGCTCTTGAGATTCCATTCCATTTCTACTCTCCATCTTTCTTTCCATTTTCCACCTCATTGTCAGTTTTATGATTAGTCCATATCTTGGTTGATGCATTGTTTTTCCTTGGTAAATTCTTGTGGGTAAGTTTCTTAACTCTTTCTTCCAAATGACATTCCTAGAGCCTGTGGACTCTTTTGTTTGTGAGTTTGTTAGGGCATAAAGGGCATGAGCCTACTTTGGGGAGGACCCACTAGCATTCCTTTTTGGTGCAATTGTTAAGTTCTTTTTCTTAAACATTCTCTATAATCAACCATTTCTTGTTTCATTCCCATCTTTGATATCCACTTTATTGGCATTGCCATTGTTATTTTTCCCATCTTTCTTATTCCTCATATTTTTTTCATCTTATTGCTACCGAAGGTTCACTCTTAGTCATGGGGACCCTGGCACAAATTTTTCAATTTCTCCATTCTACTACTTACCTAACCCCTACACCTTGGGTAGTTATTAGTAATAAACCTCTAACCCAGTTTCTACCATAAGCACAACCCAGCCAATGTTCTTTATATCGAGGCAAGGAATCAATTGCATTGTCGCTTACTTATCCTTGCTCATTCGTGACTGTGTTGTGAGTGCAAATGGCAATTACACAAACTATGAACCAGAATAGGAGGAAGCACTTGAGATGGAATGGAGCTAGAATGTTTACAGTGGGAACAAGTCTGGTTGGGTGGTTATGGATAAATAACGAAGGGTGCAATCTCAGCATTGGCAACAACATGCCTCATTTTCTTTTCTCCCTCTTTCTCTTCAAGCTGTCAAGTGAAGGTCTAGATGTCATCCATGTATAGTGTTCACCACAAAGAGTGTGAACACCAATGTTGTAATATGTTTGTCGATCCGTTCACCAAGCACTTTGAGTCTATTATTCCCTATCGTTTTCAATTTTCATTTAGTCAATAATCCCATACCTTCCTAATATTTTGTAAGGAACTCGAGGAAAATTTTTCATTCAGTCATGAGGGTATCATGAGCCACAATATCACATATGCGATATCGTGGCTTTCTATGTGATATCACATACGAGATATCGTAGCCTGCCTTATTGCCTATAAATAAGAGGCAGGCACACTTGGTTTGCATAGCTACTCTTAGTTGCTTAACAAACTCTTACCTTTTCTCCCTCTCAAAGTTAGAATTATTTCTATTTTCCTATAGTAGGAATCATAAAGTGAATGGATCTTTATTCGAGCATTGTGTACCTGAGCACACCTTGTGTATGGCAATAAAAACGAACTTTGTGATAAACCTTGCAACATTTGGAATAGATTAATTAATTTTAATTACTATTACTTAATGCTTTCCTTAGTTAATTAATGATTCTCTCTCATCCTACAACTCTCCTAAGCACACACAATACGATCACTTCAAGCATGTGTGTAACAATTGGTAACCCAGTAACAATTAGCGTTTGGTAATCCCAGTAGTGTTGCACTAGTTCAAGATGTGTACAACAAGTGAGAATGGATACTAGTGTTAGGATCAATCAAAGCCTAGTTAATAAGTAGTCAAATTAAATTAGTTATTTAGTTATCTCTCTCTTCCCTTATTAGCAGTAGGACATAAAAACATTAAAAATATAAAAATCATATGTATTAAGTTTACTTAACCATACAATTATGACATACAAGTAAGCTTGGGAATACAATGATTGATCAACCCATTCTTGTTCCACAAAGGCGCATAAGCACTTAGTCCTTGGAATTCGACTAGATCGTGTGTGGACGCTTGTATTCATATGGTTGAGCGTAGGGATACCTCACTGCTCATCAAACCACAAGTATTAGATGAGAAGAATCAATCAACTAAGAAAAGAGAACAAGCAATATTCTCTAGACAATTAGTTTTACCTCCTTTTCCTAATGATTACAAGAGGATTTTACAACTAAAGCACATCTGGAAAAGAAATTTAGCAAATTGTACTTACATATTCCTTTGGAACAAATAATAAGAGACATGTCTCTTTATGCTAAATACTTGAGGGAATTATGTACTAAGAGAAAAAAGGAAAAAATTCCTAATCAGGTTTATCTAGTGGATAATCTTTCTCAACTTATACAAAGCCATGAGATTTCAAAATACCAAGATCCATGAGTCCCTACCATCCCAATCAAAATAAATCGCCAAGTAATTAAAAATGAAATATTGGATTTAGGAGCTAGTATTAATATCATGCCTCTTAAAATGGCTAGGATGCTTAATATTAAGGATATCAAAGGATTAAACATGACCATATCATTGGCTAATGAATCAAATGTTAAACCAATAGGGATAGTAGAGGACTTGATAATAGAGGTAGAAAAAGGAAAATACCCAATTGAGTTTCTTGTGTTGGAAGTAAAAGATCCTAATTATTTTCTTATTATATTAGGTAGACCTTGGCTAGCAATAGCTAAAGCAGTAATTAATTATAGGTCAGGGCAACTTCAACTCTCTTTTGCCAACCTTATTATTACATTAAATATATACAATAAGGTAAAAGAAGATGCAAACTTAAAGGAAGCATGAATGCTCTACACTTTTCCCACTTTAGCAATGGCATAGGATAGGGAAACCTTAGTATTAAATAATTTTCAGGAAGGACCTTTAGACCCCTCAACTAAAAAACAACAAGATCTCCTTAACCAAGTTTTGAATTTGAGCTTAGCAAATATTGAAGAAATAAGTTAATCTTTGAATAAATATTCCTTGGATCTTAACGAACTACCTAGTACAATTAAATATGTTTTCCTAGATCATAACAAACTATTAATAATAAATTCCCAACTTACTAATGAATAAGAACAAAAATTATAAGAAGTCTTGCATAGGAAGTTTGAGACATTTGTGTGGAGTTATGAGGACCTTCACCAAGGAATCTCACCCAACATTTGCCAACTTCATATCTATTTAGAGGACAATGTGAAACCAGTAAGAATTCCCTTGATACGAATTCATCCAGCCTTAAAAAAATTTGTTAAGGATGAGATTTCAAAACTTTGGAAAGAAGGGATTATTTACCCCATAGCTAATAGTGAATGGGTAAGAACTATTATTGTAGTTCCCAAAAAGGGAGAAAATGGATATTTTTTGTCGATTATAGGAGGTTAAACCACAATACAATAAAGGACCATTTTCCACTACCATACATAGACCAAATTGTAGAAAAACTAGAAGGACATGAGTATTATTATTTTTTAGATGGATTTAGTGGCTACAATCAAGTAGCTATTACCCTAGAAGACTACCACAAAACAACCTTCATATGTCCTTTTGAAACTTTTTCCTATAGATGAATGTCTTTTGGCCTTTGTAATGCTCCAACAACTTTCCAAAGAGCCATGATCTCAGTATTTTCTGATATGTTAGAAGATTATGTTGAGGTCTTTATGGATGATTTTTTAGTCTATGGGAATACTTATGATGAAAGATTGAAATATCTTGAACATGTCTTAGATACATGTATTAAAAAGAATTTAAAATTAAGTTGGGAAAAGAGTCACCTAATGGTTACAAGTGGTATCATGCTAAGACATGTTATTTCTAAAAATAGCATAAGGATTGATGACGAAAAAGTAAGACTCATAGCTACGCTTCCAACTCCAACTAATTTAAAAACTATTTGATCTTTTCTAGAACATGTTGGGCATTATAGGAGGTTTATCAAAGACTTTTCCAAAATTTCTAAACCATTACACATGCTCCCAAAAAAAGATGTTTCATTTGTTTAGACTAATGACTATCAAGAAGCCTTCTTGGAATTTAAAAAATAAGTAATCATAGCCCCTATATTAAATGCACCTAATTGGGATTATCCATTTGATTTGATGTGTGATGCTAGTGACATAGTAGTAGAGGTAGCTTTAGGACAATACATTGATAATAAACCAAGAGTGATTTATTATGTGTTCAAAAGTCTAGACTAAGCCCAAGTAAATTATACAAATATAGAAAAAGAATTATTAGACATTGTGTATTCTCTAGATAAATTCAAACATTATCTAATAGGCTATAAAACTAGAGTATATACTAATCATTCAGCCATTAAATTTTTTACTACCAAAAAAATAGAAAATGCAAGAATAATCAGATGGTGCTTATTACTCCAACAATTTGACCTAGATATGTTAGATAAAAGAGGTAGGGAAAATGTAGTAGTAGATAATCTTTCTAGGTTAGAAACCATCGACAATAATCAAACACAAGGAGACTTTCATGATGAATTTCCTGATGAAAAATGTTTTTCCATAAGAAAGGATTCTTGATTTCCTAATATAGTCAATTATCTAGCCATTATGAAAATCCCTATCAATTGGACTAAGGAAGCAAAGAAATCTTTTCTACACATCGTATCTAAGTACATTTGGAGTAGTTTGTACCTCTATCAAATCTATAAGGATAATATAGCAAGGTAATTTATAGTTGGGAATGAATAACAAGAAATTCTACATGTGTGCCATGATGACTTAGGAGGTGCTCACTTTGATAGTAAGCATACTACAATAAAAATTTTACAAAATGGATTTATTGACCCTTAATCTTTAAGGATTCACATAAGTATGTGCAAGAATGTCATAAATGTCAACAAATGGAGGCCATTGCAAAGAGACATGAAATGCCCTTACAAACAATTTTGATAACAGAACCATTTGATGTGTGGGGTATAGATTTTCTAGGATCATTTCCACCATATAATGGATGTCAATACATTTTGGTTTGTATAGATTATGTCACCAAATGAGTAGAAGCAAAAGGCACCCCAAAAAATGACATTAAGGTAGTTGTAGCATTTCTTAGAGAAAATATTTTAACACATTTTGGAACTTCATAGGTAATCATTAGTGATCAAGAAATCCATTTTGTCAATAAAATCATGGAAAATTTCCTTAAGTCTTGTGATATCCAACATAAGATAGCTACTACCTATCATCCTCAAATAAATGGCCAAATAGAAAATGCTAATAGAATTATCTTGAATATATTAACAAAAACTATATGTACTAAAAGGAAGGACTAGTCTAAAAATTTGCAAGATGCACTTTGGGACTATAGAATTACTTATAAACCAAGTTTAGGATACTCACCCTATGAATTGGTTTATGGTAGGTTATGTATATTACTAATTAAACTAAAATATCAACCTCTTAGGTTAGCCCAACAACTCAACTTTGATGAAGACATGAACCAAACCACTCAAATCAACCATCTTCATGAACTTGACAAAATGCAGCTACATGCTCTTGATAAACAAAAGATTGTAAAAAAGCAAATGAAAACCTTTCATGATAAAAATCTCCATAAAAAACACTTTTCAATAGGTGATAAATTCATTCTCTATAATATGAAATTACATAAATTTCCAAGGAAATTAACAACTATATGGGAAGGTCCTTATTTAGTTTTCCAACACCATATGAATGGAAGTGTCTTAATATCACCTATTAATGATTCCTTGACTACATTATTAGTCAACAGACAAAGGCTTAAGTTATATCATCAACATCACATTGAGGAACCTGAAGAAGATGAACTAGTAAAACTACATGACCCAACTTATCCCACTACTAAAGAATTACATGACAATAATCCTTTAGAAGTCTTATCTCTCAAATATGCCCCTCAACAAGACTCTTATGTCATCAAATAAGCTAATGAAGAAAGTATTTACAATCTACAACTTTTTCTTTGAAAAATGTAGAGGACAATAGGACACTCTATTGTTAGTTTGGACTATAGAGAATTCTATAACATCATGTCTAGAATGTAAGGGACAAGGACAACTCCTACTTTGAAATAGATAGGTTTAAATCCAAAATCAAACTAAGGGTGAACCTTAGATTAATAAGTGTCTTACACATAATAAAATTCATTGTTTTTAAACAATATTCTTTAAGTACAATGTTCATAAGTCAAGGTGGCTAAATAGCTTAGTTTAGGATAATGGTTATTAGTGTTTGATTTCTATTAAATGCTTACTTGGATGAGTCACTAAGGTGACAAGGGTGTGTAATATTGGACCAAGTTTATCTAGTGGTAAAGGCATCTATCAATATCAAGTAAAATCAATGCCATGTGAGCAACCCTTACAAAATAAATTTAGCTCCCACAAGAACCCCATAATTGAAGTTAGTTATATATTTAATTTCTTAAAAAAAGAAATAAAAAAAGAAAAAAAAAGAAGCAAGAAAAGAAAAACAAAAGGAAAAAAATGACTCCACAAGAACCTTCAATTATGATCCAAGCCACACCCTCACAAGAACCTTACATTCAAGGCAATGCTCCAAGCTCACAATTTCTAGCATCCCATAAGAACCCCCTTCTATATGAAGAGTGTTTAAGGGACAAGTAATAATTACAAATCAAATAGAGATGCCACCACCTTAGAACTAGGGCATAAGACTAGCAACAATAGAATAACTCCTCTATAGTTGTTATCCCAATGGGCACCTTCACTTCTAATCATTCCTCTTGCTCTATTATTTAGTTACTTTACTTTTGTTTCTTTGTACTTATCAGACTATTATTTTCTTTTCATTTTTGTTTTTACCTTATTTTTACCTTTAGATATTCCTCCTTTTCATTTTTGTTAACTTATCTTCCCATTTACCATGTTCTCTTTTATAATTTATCTCTACTAATTAAACTAGGTATGATCCATACCTTAGCTTAATTAGGAGGGATAACAAATTAATAAAGGATATGATAGTATGGTATAACCAACTTGGAAGCTAAGCCAAGAATAAGTTAGGGAATGAGTTAGATGTAAGTGATGCATCTTGAATCCTTAAATCATAGGAAAGGTTTCAACTTGGAGTTTATAAGACATTCTTGCATCTAAAAAAGCAAACCTTGTGAGGTGATGTTAAGCCTAATTAATCCTAGAAAGGGCCTTCCTAACCAAGTTATATGTTAACTCATATCCAAGAATAAGAATTAATTAATCAAAATAGGAATAAGCACATACAAATAATCTATAGATAAAATTATAATAATATGAATTGGTATTGGTTGCATTGATTTCAGGTGATTAGGATATATAACTATCAATATAATATCGAGGTATCAATGCCTATAGACAAAATAAAAACATCCTAGTTTTTCTTTTATCAAGCAACATCAAAATCTTGATGTCTCACTATAATAGTAAACTATAGAGTATTGCTATCAGTGACCAGGCTTGATAAGATGATAATGAAGACTAGAGTTATCAATGTAACATTTGACCTTAGCGATGCAACTCAATGCCAATATATAGATAGATATTAATCTACTTCATTAAGCTCAAACATGAGTAAATTCTCATAAATACTTTGCATCTAAATAGTGTGGCATCAATGTGAATTGATGCACATATCAATCCTTATAGCTCGGATCGATCAGTATCAATATGTTCCAGAATTTTCCAAATGCCTCAAGTTTTATCAATGTGATAGCAATGTCAATCAATATGAATTGATATATCTCAAAATTTCCTAAAAACCTCAAGTTCTATTAGTATGGCATCGATGAGTATCAATATGTCTACAACTTGAACATGCACTATATCAATCTATGTCGATGTCACGATGTGAATTAACCTAAAATATATCAAGCATAATTGAAGCCATGATATGGATCGATTACTAAAAAGTTAAATTTTTGAGGTGGTGATTTCTATTATAAATCACCACCCTACTACCTAAAACACACACATTTGTCTCCAACAAGGCTAGGGTAAGCAACACATTCTGCTAGTGAAGGGCACCATAGTCTCTAGGAGCAACCATAGAAGCAAGGAGAGGTCACAACAATAATGTGGGCAAGGGTACACTTTGAGTGTCCTAATTTTTCTTTCTAACCCTTATCCTTTTGCATTATTGACACAACCAAAGCCCTTTTTTTCCCAAATCTATCAAAATATGACAAAGGACTATCATTTTCTTTGGGATTTTTCCCCAATATATGCATAAGGAGTTAATCTTTTTTTTTTTTAATTTTACAGCATAAATGGCTAAGTTAAGCAACACCCAAACAGAGGTACAGGTACACATCCAATGAAAGATTCAACCAATAATTTACATTTGTTAAAAGTCTTTGTTTATTTACAAGTGCCCAAGAGTAAGCTATTAAAAATCACTTTATGGCACATGGAGGCTGACTATAGAGAGTGGTTCAACCACACCAATGTAACAATACTTCAACAACTAGAGGGCATGGATTATGAGGTTTTTATTCAACCATCTCTTGATTAGTATGTGTAGGAGGAGGTTCTAGAGTTCTATTAGAACCTAAAATGTTACCTATGCAAAGTTGACCGTCCAGAGTGCTACTTGGTGTCTTCTATTTGGAAGACATGCATGAAGGTCATGGCAATTACGCTGCAAGAATGATTCAGACTACCAACTTGGGGAAATGACATCTTCAAGAAAAAGGTAAGAACTAAAAAAAATATGAACTATTCCATCAATTCATTGGTAAGAGTATCAATGGTTGACTACAGAATCGGCGCCTACACTTTTTGAACCTTCAATCGAAGCACAGGGTGATGACAAGGATGATTGTAACTAATGTCCTTCCATCAACCCATACCACTTATGTACTCAACCCTACACTCCATGTGATGAAGGCACTAAAGTATGGGAAGGAGGAAAATTTTTCTTACCTCCCAATCAGGTACCTTGTCTATCATTACAATGATGATGCCCTAAAGCTATGCTTTCCTTTCCTTATCTTGGTAATCCTATGGACATGTGGAGTTCTTGAGTTGTAGATAAGCATCAAGTTGCATCTTTCTATTCTAAAGAAAAATTCCTTTGCCCAATTATTGAGGATCAACACTAAAGTAGCACCATTTATCCAAGAGTTCCAAGAGCTCGATTCTTCTTTAGCACCTAAATTTAGTGAGCTCCATGGCTTCTGTGAGGAAGCTCAATCATAGCTTCATGAGGTTTAGTCCACCCAGTGGAAAATTCTTTCGGTCTTGTAGTAGCTCAACTCTACCATTAGTGCTCTTGATAAGAGGGTGGTAGACATTGAAAAACATGTCCACCTTTAGATCCATAATGATGATGAAGGAGAAGAACCCTCCCAGTTTGAGGAGGACATGGACATGGAAGCAAGCTTAGAGAATTAATCCAACCTTAAAATTATGTTATTTTGTTTGTAAACCATGTATCTATATGGCCACTTTTGTATTAATCACAATTTATGTTTGTATCTATAACATCAATTTGATTTAATCATAAATCCTCATTCTTTAACTTGTGATTAAAAGATAGAATGAAGATGCATGTTTTTACTTATGCGTGACAATCATAAGTGTGGAATTTGTTTAAATTTGATTATAATCATTTATTTTCTTGATGATCTTTTGACTTTTGAACCATTCCTCCATGTATACGACTCATGGATCAATCATAGACAAGATGACAATCTCTACAATGAAGATAATCATTAAAGTAATCCAGCATCAAATTTTGTCTGGCTCATGAAACATCTACCACTATGAACATCCTAAGGGATGTTGTCCTATTGTGTCACACTTATAAGAGTCTAGGGTGTACATGTTGAATCCTAGATTGGCAAGAAGGCAAGCACCCAAGAGGTTACCTTATCCTTCAAGGAAACTACAAGCAATTTTACCAACAACAAGCCTACTATCCAAGTGGAGCTCCACCCCAACCTCATGAGCAGTACCAGTAATGGAAACACCCATAGTCATGGGGGATGCCACCACCAAGGTGATAGTACCCTTACTAATAGCCAAATCCTTATGTGTACTATGTTCAATAACTGATTTCTCTATGCGACTCTTCTGGTCATGCATCTTTGCAACACCACTACTATTTTCCTAAATACTATAAAGGTCAATCTTCAAGAGGGGAATCCCCATTTCCTTTCTACCCTCTTCATTCTTCTGCACCTATACATCTACCCTCAACTTAATTTCCACCAACTCCATCCATGTAGGATGAAATTTCTACGCAACCACAATAAAGAAACACCACAAGGACTATTAACTTACAACCAACTTCCTAATCGAGAAATTTCAAAAATAAACCTTGAAAAAGACCTTTTGCTAAATCAACAATTCTTCTAAGCCCTCATAAAAACCTATAGCTAATGATCCTGCTTCTCCCTCATCCTCTACTACATCATTCGAGAACCCTTCAAACCAAATGCCTCCCAAAGTGGATACTGTCATGTTGGCCCATGTGGTCATGGATTAGATAAAGGCTAGCCACCTTCCTAGTAAAAGATATAATCCTAGGAGGCCCCTAATTTATTTTCAAATTTCTAGAAATCAGCCTTACAAGGTTTTTCTAGACTCAAGCTCTAGTGTGAATTTGATCTCCCATGAAATGTACAAAGCTTAGAACCTACCTCCTCTCAAGAAGAGCAACATTGATCTTGAGTTGGCAGACCAGTCCATTGCTATTCCCTTGGGGTTGGTGGAGGACATCATGATCACAGTTTGTGGGTGGTCCTATCCTGTTGACTTCTTGGTCATCCAAGTGAACAATTGCAAGGGATACTTCCCAATCATCATGGGAAGGGCTTGGCTAAGCATAATAGATGCATGGTTGGGAATCAAAGGCCTCTCCTTGAAAATTTCTAAGTAAAATGATTTTGAAAAGATCAAGAGGAAGCATGTTCCATGCATCATCTACAATGATACAAGGTGCAACTATGTGCAGAAATTATGGACCATGAAAAGCACATCAATCTCAGCATGCAAATAATATGATGATGTGATAGATATTCAAAGGTGCTGATGAGCGGCTAGGTACCCCTATGCCCAACCATACGAATCATGAGTGTTCACATGCAACTCAGTCAAAATCCACAGACTGTAAGCACTTAACATACATCATACTTCTAACCAATGAAACCTTGGGTTAGAACAGTCATTATCCTCCTAATCTCACTTGTGAGGTTCTGTTTATGATGGTTAAGTGAGACTAAGGCTAATGATTTTTATATCTCTTTAGTTATCTTTTCGATGGCTAATTGAGGTATGGAAAGTAAGGAATAAACTATTATCTAATCTCTAATTATCCTAGCTTATATTCTAACTATTCCTAGCATAAGTATCCAGTCCCATCTTCTGAGCACGTTCTGAGCATCTCCTAACACTTCTGGGTTACCAGACGTTAAGCGTCACTAGGCTTACTAAGTGTTTAGGTTACGTTTGAGATGGTTGTACTTATGGCCTTAATGAACTACCAATGAACAATAGCGATTGAAACTATAATAACGAAAAATCAAGTAATTAACAAGTAACTAATAAAGCATAAACATAATAAACTATTAAATTCATAAAATAACTAAGTCCAAATGTTGCAAGGAATGCTTGAATAGTTCATCTTTATTGCCATCACGCTAGTGGGCTCAGATACATCAACACTTGAATAAAGAGCCAATCACTTTTCTTACATCTGCTGTGGGCACTTGGAAAATATTCTATCTCCTATGGGAACAAACTACAAGAGCTTTGCTACAACTACTCAAAAAGATGCCTAAATGAGGCAAAAGGCCCTCTTATTTATAGGCTAAGAAAGGTGGCTGCGTAAACGTGGCCAGGTCGATGCAGGGAGGCTAAGTCAACGGGCCCGCATCAACGTGGTCGCGTATATGCAGCACTTCATCATACCCCCATTACTAAACAAAAACTCATCCTCGAGTTACTTTACAATTGGAAGGTATGGATTCTTATTTACAACACACATATCTTAAACACATACATGACATACACATGATGCAACTTGAACTGACCAAGTGCCCGAGTTACAGAGGAGGAAAAATTACAAAAATGGCAGTGTTCAGAGACAAAATTGAATACCTCGATGGTCCTGGAGCCTCTGCTGTGTGGGATGATGCACAAAATTGCTAGAGAAAATCACACCATCCCTGGGGGTGGTGGTTCTGATGGACCTTCTCTAGCCTCTGGCCCATGAATTGGTGGCAGCATGGATGTCAGTAGCCCCGCGGTAGCTGCAACTTCTAGAGGCAGCCGAAAAGCCTCCAAGAGAGCCCTCATCTTTTCTTCTTTACTTCTAGGATCATTCATGGTCCAGGTAGCTTCTCCAATGTATGCTGGAACTAGAACTTCCCAAGGGCAAGGCAGCACCGAAATGAGTTCTTTTAAGTTGACAAAGCAAGCTGCGAACTGCTTGCATTCATTGTCAAATGCTTGGATTGATGTCTGCAGCTACTGGTAGTCATTCATTCTTTGAGCCATGTCCTCCGCGACTATACATTGTCCTTCAAAGCTTGGGCGGAGGACCTTGAGTTCTACATTTGCTATTGCTAGCTTTTGTTTTGTTGCCTTGTGCACCTAGAACTCACCCTCATATAGGGAATACGAGGTAGCCACTTGTTTTCCTAACTCTGACCACGGTCTCTCGACTATGAGCATAGCTAGGTTTGCATATCGAAGGTTGGCCAACTCCATGTATTCTATCATTTCCTCAATCTACAACTCCTTTAGGTAGATTTTCACTTTATTATAGGTGTTCAACCCATTAAAGATAGATGGCCATACATCGCCTCCCTCTCGGAGCTACTGGAGCGCTTGGTTCATCTTAGCTTTGGCAACTTAAATGTGCTTCTTGTTTACCTCCTTCTGCAATCCCACTTGGTCCCTGTAATGATTTTTTTCTTTTTCAAATTTCAGGGCCTCATTCTTCCAAGCGGCAATTTCGATTGCAGACTTCTGTTGCAATGCCCAAACCTCCTTCATTGACAGATTCCGATTTTCAGTAGCCAACCTTCTTATGTTAATGTTCACCATGGCTAGCTCCTCCTGCTATTGGTGGATGAAATCTTTCATGTGTTCGTTCTCTGCACCAACATTGCGCAGGTGATGAACTTCCATGGTTAGCTACACATTCTCCTAGCAAACCTCTGCCAAGTCCTTTTCTAAGTAATATGCTCAAGCAACTGCTAAGGACTTGTCAAAGATCACCATCTCTCGCACATCCTCAATGACTTGTAGTTTAAGTTGAAGCTGTTGAAAAGCTTCATCTCTAGTGATTTCACTGTTAAGAATGGCTGGATCAGCAAGCTGGCCTCTTAATTGGGCTACCTCAGTTGCCAAGTGCTGACAAGCGGCTTGAGCAGCTTCTAGTTGCCCCTCCAAAACGAGGCTCTTGCCCCTTGCTAAGAGCAGCTCTGACTGGGTCACAGTAATGTTGTCTAGAAGGTTGAAGACATCTAGAAGCGGTTGCCTGGTTCCCACTAGTCGGTCCAACAATTCTTCATGTTGGGTTGCATCAATCTTACTAAATGAACTTTTAGCAGACACCTGTAGATCTTGTAGTCCATGAATGTTTGGTACAGGTGCTACTGATACATTGAGTATTCATAGCAATTGTATCAGCAACCACTTCGGCCACAACTTCCTGTCCCTGGTGCTGCATCACCAGGATCGTCGCCTCTTCACCATCTTCCAAGTGTACTAAGAAGGTAGCAGCATTCCCTAAGATTTTAGGGAATAACTGTTGAGTTGCAGTTGATACATCTCAGATGCTTGGATCTGTTTTGGTTGGAATTGGTGCTCGGGCGATGGAGAATATCAGCCCTACCCTTTCAAGCAAGCTAACTGATTGAGCCACTTGCTCTAGGTGGCTCATGGCAAGGTGATAGACCGAAGGGTCTTCTTCTCCACTAGTCCTGCAGGATTGCTCTTGTTGGCTCAAGAGCATTTCCTAGATCTTGCAGATGTATTCTCCCATGTTTTGCGAGCCCAACTACATTGTTTGTGCAAGTGGTGGAGGTGGTTCCTACTCTTCCTCTATCTGTGTGGCAGCAGGAGTTTTATCTTTCATCATCTCTCACCACGAGGTAATTGGGGCATGCTGGATTATGTCATTAGAATATCATGCTATCCCTACCCGTTTGCACAACTTTTGGATTAAGCAGGGAAATGGGAGAGCCCGTCTTCCATGTTCATTCTCAGCAAAGCTCTTTTCAATCTCCAAAAATAGCAGATGTGGAAGACTCATGGGAAATTTCCCACTCAAGGCGGCACATGCACGAGTGGAGAAGGTAGTGATTTTTCTGGGTCTTACCATTGGATTCAAATGATAAGAAACAATCTTTGAGTATACTTTCTCCACCGTGGTCAAGGAGCTAAATTCCTTGCGCTCTACCCCGTAGCACTATTTGGTCCATTACACCTTTACCTCTGGATCGGCCTACTTTGGAATTTCTACCACATCTACCCCAATTTCAGGCAACCCTAAAGCTTGCGTTATTGCTTTCGAAGAGTAAGAGACATAAATTTCTTTGATTCTTACTCTAGACCCTGGTTGCCAGTTCTACCAGAAGAGATAAGTTTCTCCTAAGTACCATTCACCACTGGTTGTGATGATTGGCCACATTGGAGAGTTCTACAGTTGGAGCCTCATGTCTTCTAGTGCATGCTCGAGGAATAGTCCAAAATTTAGCACTTGGAGGACCATTTGCTGCATCTCGCGTAGCGTGATAGCATCAAGGTAGGCTTGGGTTAGGGTGATCACAAGCCACAGTGCTATCCCAGGAGTCTCATTCCTGAGCAATTGCACGCTGGGGAATCTCCTCTTAGGGAATCTAATGAATAGATTCCATGTCAGGTCTTTCGCAGAAGGGCCCAGTTGCATGAGATCCCTCCACATGCTCTGGCAGTTACACACCTCATCCCCTTCTCATGCGTGGGTGCTTGTCCCTTAGTTGAGACAATCCTTCATCCCTTGGGTGCCTTGGTTTGGGTGCCATCTGCAATCAAACATAACCACCCATTAGACCATTCATAAGTAGCTTAAGATGATCCGTATATACTTTCTTAGTTTGACCAAGTTATGTTAATGGCACAAGCACACCATTAAGTCTCCCGTAGTGTTAATTTAGGGGTTAGGGCCAAAGTTTTCATAATTAAAAACTAATTAATTAATTACACAAAGGAACTATCCCCCATAACTGAGAGTGTACCTCTAGTTGCATAAAAAGGGCAAGGACAGGTTGATGTGGACACGCGATGGAATGCAGGTGCATTGGGAAGGGTTAGGTAGAAAAATTGGCAAAAACTCCCCTCAAGTTGAACTCCAAATGATGAAAAATGAAAGCATAGAAGATTTATATATAGGGGTTGGGCATTGCGTCGACAGGGCCACATATACACAGGCGCTGCGTATACAGGGCCTCGTATACACAACACTGTTCACCCATGGACCAGCGTTGACCAACCCATAAAACACCTAAAATGCTAAATTTGAAAATCCAAATTGAGGCGGTTGAAGCATGGGAAAGGCCTAGTCATGGTTGAGGACATGAGGAAGGTAATGAAGTGGGAAAAAGAGACAAAATTGGAGAACGGGATTCAAAAAGAACTCTACGAGGAAGAAATCGAATCATGGGACACTGAAAAGAATCAACCAAGGAATCCAAAGGATGGGAGGCTTAATAGGCGAAACCAAGAATATGCAGGTGGGTCCTCCCCATAGTAGGCAACAACCTTTGTAGCCCCTGCATACCCTCAACACCAGGGTCTGTGGGCCCAGGTGCCAAGAATTGGTGTTGACCAGTGAAGACCCCAAACCAAGAGAACCTGCCAAGGCATGAGAGACCTACAGAAAACATGATGAACACACAAAACATAAAAAGGACAATGAGGTGTGTATGGAGAGAAGTGGGAATAGAGGGAAAGGAGAGAATAGAAATTCTGAGTGTCAGCCACATGAAACCCCATGTGCGATCGTGGTTAAGTGACCTGGTAAAACCTTTCCTGAGTTCAAACCCAAAACCATCTGTAGTCAATGACATCGCAGTGATAGACGAAGTCCTGACCATCCCCTAAGGAAGTAAGAATGACCCCACAGAGAACCACCACTCCAGGAAACGTGAGAAGAAGGAAGTGAAACCAAACAAAGTTAGAGGGGATCAAGGAAGTCCCATAACTAGTGTGTGTGGCCCGTGAGGGGTGGCCTAAGGGGTGTGCTTTGAATTCCCCTGTGATTTGTTTGTCTTTGCTCTTGTTCAAGGGAACCACACCATGCGAAGACCCATGCGTGTGTGCATGCATCCGACCAGGGGGTGTGCTTTGAATTCCCCCATGATTCTTTTGTCTTTGCTCTTGTTCGGGGGAACCACACCATATGAAGATCCATGCGTGTGTGCATGCATCTGACTAAGGGGTGTGCTTTGAATCCTCATTTTATTTCTTTATTTTGTTTGTTTTTTTTAATTATTCAGTGAGAACCACACCATGCCAGGTTGAACTGCCCAGAAGCTTCCATGGAGAGAGACTTGGAGTGGTAGGAAATCTGTAAGGACACATTGGCAACCTAGGGAATAGAACATAACAACGAATAAAGTAGTTCCCTTGAAGTCACACCCAATTCAAACCATTGGGTCATCCCTCAATCAGGGAACTACACAAGTCACACATTAATTAAAATATTTTTGAGTGAAGGGGTTGAATGTTCGCAACAAAAGGAAAACCATGGAACACTACAAAGTTTATGAAGTGAAAAAAACGTAAAATCCAAGGACAACCATGCAATGGTGGGAGCCAGATAATGAGGAAGACTATTACAGTACCCATCGTAACGAAAACCAACCGTGCCAAACACCTAAGGACAATACAACGACGTCTTAGCAATTATGCGAAAAAAATGGACAGATACAAAAAATGAAAAATAATTAAAGAAAATGAAAAGATGTTCAAAGAATGTGCAAACGTATGAACAATGGTGAAAGACAAAAAAGTGTAAAATAACAAGTGTAAACAAAAAAGTGGAAAAAAAGTGTAAAACAAAAAATGATAAAATGGTGAGGGGTGTAGGGAAACGGATCAGTAGGGATGATGGTCTCCCCCACAACTGGGTGGAAAGGAGGAGACACAAAAAATGGAGCATGGACAACTGGTTGATGATAAGGTGATGGCACTGGTTGTGTGGAGCTCATGGAAAGGTTTTGGTTGTTAGTGGTTGACTAACTATGTTCTGGTGGGATCCCCAGGTTTGTGGATGAGTAAGGCCCCAGATGGGAAGGTTTCGAAGATAATATAAGGTCCCTCCCATAGTGTCTGAAACTTTGTCGGTTGGGATACATGTGAGGGGTTCCAATACAATACCTTGTCTCCATAGCGAAATGTGACCTTCCAAATCCTAAGATCATGTCATTTCTTATTATAGGCCATGTGGGTTTCATTTGAAAATAGGGCCACCAATCGGTTCTCATCTAGCACACTTAAATTGATTAATCATTCATGTTGTGCTAGCGGTAGGTCAAGGCCAAGGTCACTGGCTATGGATAGTGTTTAGAGTTCTGCTTGGATTGGAAGTGTTGGAAACTTTCTGTACACTAACTCATAGGGAGAGTACCCTATAGGAAGTTTCCAAGTGGAGTGATAGGCCCATAGGGCATCGTTGAGCTTGGTACTCCAATCCCTCCTGTATTTGCTAATGGTTCGGGTAAGGATCTTGGTGATCTCCCTATTGGTGACTTCAGCTTGCCCATTGGCTTGGGGGGGATAGGGTGTTGTAAATTTATGTGTTACCCCTTAGCATTGCATGAGTTTCTAAAAAGTGGCACCCGTGAAGTGAGTCCCATTGTCAGAAATGAGTGCGCATGGCACTCCAAACATGATAACGATTTGTTGCTAGACAAATCGTGCGGTGGTGTTGGAAGAATAGTCAACGACGGCTACTGCTTCTACCCACTTTGTACAGTAGTCCACAGCCACGATGATATATGCCTTTCCATTTAACAAGGGGGTGATGGGCCCCATAAAGTCAATACCCCAAATGTCGAAGGGCTCCAATGGCTGGATCCACTATTGAGGTCCCTCCAACCGTGTCTTCATCCCACCATCTCTTTGGCATCATTCACAGGAGCAGGCAAACCATTGTGCATCCTTGAAAAGTGTAGGCCAGTAATACCCTGCAAGCAGGATTTTAATGGTCGTTCAGCATCCAGCATAGTGGCCCCCACAAGGGCCCTCATGAGCATCTTGGAGGATGCACAATGTATCATCATCAAGGACACACCATTGAACCAAGCCATCTGTGCACACCTTGTAGAGGTGACCGTTTGATTTCCATGAAATGCTTGGCCTTATGGAGAAACTGTTCTTTCTACCAATGGTTCCACTCCTTTGGCAGCTCCTAGGTTGTAAGGTAGGTGAGGATGCGATTGAACCAAGGGAATTCCTTGGATGCTTGAGGATCAATGGCGCCTGTGAAGAGGAGTTCATCTAGAAACTAGTCAGATAAGGGCTCCTCCTCTTCTACATCATCCCATCGTAATTGAGAAAAGTGGTCAGCAACCACATTCTCAGTCCCCTTTTGATCTACCATGGTAAAATCAAACTCCTAAAGAATCACCAGCCACCAGATTATGTGGGGGCTCACTGTTGGTTTGTTCATTAGGAACCGGATAGCACTGTGGTCCATGTGCATAAACACCTCGTATCCAAGCACATATTGCTATAATTTATCCAAGGCGAACACCACCGCCATCAACTCCTTCTCAGTGGAGGTATAGTTCAATTGAGCACCCAAAATGCTACGACTTGCACAATGGATATAATATGGACATTTCTGATCATCACACTATCTAAGCATGGCTCCCAAGGCATAGTTGGAGGCATACATCATAATGTGAAAGGTTCTGGACCAATCAAGTGCCCATAGAACTAGAGCTTCTACAAGTTTCTATTTTAGCTCTTGGAATGCAGACTCGCATTCCTTGGTCCAGATGAACAAAATGTCCTTCTTTGTAAGTTCTACCAACGGCTGGGCGATCTTCGAGAAGCGCTCAAGGAAATGCCAGTAGTAACTAGTGTGTCCAAGTAATGATCGAACATCTTTGATGGTACTTGGTTGGTGAGTGATTCATTGGATGACCCTGATCTTTTTAGGGTCTACACTGATCCCTATTGATGAGATGTGATGCCCCAGCACAATGCCCTCTTGGACCATCAAATGGCTCTTTTGCCAATTGAGCCATAGATTGGTGTCTACACACCTCTTTAGAAACTACTCTAGATGGTCCAAGGCTTGCTCAAACATGGCCCCATAGGTGGAGAAGTTGTCCATGAAGACTTCTACACCATTGCCAATTTGTTGCTGGAAGATGCTTAGGACAAGGCGTTGGAATGTTGCAGGTGCATTGCATAGGCCAAAGGGCATCTTCTTATATGCAAAAGTCCCCCATGGACTTGTGAACGTTGTTTTGGCTTGGTCCTCTGGTGTTATTTGGTCTTGGTTATAACCACTATAACCATCCAAAAAACTGTAGTATCGGTGTCCTGCGATGGTGTCCAACACCTGGTCCACACATGGGAGTGGAAAGTGGTCCTTGAAGGTTGTCATATTGAGCAATCGGAAATCAATATAGACCCTCCACTTTCCATCTTTCTTGGGCATAATAACGAGTGGGCTAATCCATTCGCTATTAGTGATAGAATAGATGAATCCCGCCTTAAGAAATTATTCGATTTCATCTTTTACAATCTACTTCAATTTGGGATTCAACTATCTTTGTGGCTATCATCGTGGATTCATGGAAGGGTCAAGGTAGATCTGATGTTGGTAGACCTTGGGATCAACTTCGATCAACTCAGGATATGACCATGCGAATGCAGCAATCATTTCTTTACCATCTCCAGTAATTTCTTTTTCTGTTTAGGAGAAAGGGTAGCATTGATAATTACCGCCTTGCCATTTTGCAAGAATGCATATTCCAAGTGAGCCAGTAAAGACTTTAGCTCCAAGGGCTCTTGTTTGAAGCTCTCAGGGATTTGTAGCATTCCCTAGTCATTTTGGTCATCAACAATGGAGATCTATTGATGAACCACTTCCATCTCATTCATGCTTTCAACATAGGCTTGCACTAGCCCCTCAGACGGTTCCATGCACAATGTGCTGCTAGTAGGATCAGTTATCAACCACTGGGTGCCCTCTTGGTTAGTGGCTGGTACATACAAGCACTGTTCAATAGGTGATTCCTCGATACACCAGTTGCATGCTTGAATGGATATCCACTTAGCAGACCATAACTGCTACACATAGTTGCACCCCGAGTCAC
The DNA here is from genome assembly GCA_015680685.1 of Gnetum montanum. Classification (NCBI taxonomy): domain Eukaryota; kingdom Viridiplantae; phylum Streptophyta; class Gnetopsida; order Gnetales; family Gnetaceae; genus Gnetum; species Gnetum montanum. The sequence continues at coordinate 323,970 of MNCI01023765.1, read as the reverse complement.
TATGCGATGCATGGAACTCTTTTCTTCTCGATCTTCCCCAAAGGATTTTCCTTTAAAATTTCCAAGGACAAATCTCAGAGTCCTAGTCATGCATCCACCATGCTTAGCCAAGCTCTTCCCATGATGATTAGAAAGTTTCCCTTACAATTCTCTACACGGATGACCAGGAAATCAGTAGGATAGGACCATCCAGAAATGGTGGTCACAATGTCCTCCACCAAACCCAAGGGAACGGTGATGGATTGGTCTACTAACTTAAGCTGGATGTTGCTCTTCTTTAGCGAGGGCAAGTTCCAGTTCTTTTACATATCATGAGAGATCAAATTGAGCCTTAACCCCGAGTCTAGAAGAGCTTTGCACGGCTCATTCCCTGCCACCTAAAGATAGATGAGGGGGCTTCCCGAATTTGTCAATTTTTGGGGAAGAAAACCTACTTTGATCTAGTCAATCACGGCATGTGTGAGCATGATCGTCTAGACGTTGGAGTGCGACGGAGTGGAGGACTACTCGAGCGGTATGATGGTAGAGGTGTTGGTAGGTTCAGAGGCAATAGCCACAGGCATAGGTGAGGGTGTGTTCAAATTATTAGGCTGAAAAAAAGGAAGTTTGCATGGCTTGGGTTCCGGTCCACTTGGCCGAGGTGCCAGTTGTAAGTTAATAGCCCTTGTAGCATTCCGTTGTTGTGGCTGTGGTAGTATTTCTCCATGCATTGATGGAGCAGGTGGCAACTGAGTGGGATGGTGTGGAGGAGTGGTAGAAGAAGGTGATGGAGGGTAGAAAAGATGTGGGTTTGCTCCCTAGGTGATGGAGATGGGTGTCGAAAATATTCAGGGGGGTGTTAGTAACTGGGAAAGGCTGCATGACTGGAAGACTCTCTTGGAGAGACCAGTTGCTAAACATAGTACCCATAATAATTTGATTGCTTGTATGGGTACTACTACCTTGGAGGTGGCATCCCCTATGCTTGTGGTTGCTACCACTATTAGAAGTATTCATACGATTGCAGAGGCATTCCACTTGGATAATATCCTTGCTACTACTGGTGGAACTGCCTGGAATTGCCTTGTGGATAAGGCAACCTTCGGGGTGTCTGCTANTTCTTCCAATGCTGATCATGCTCGCTACCTTGTTGTTTGGACTCTTCTACAATTTTCAATACACTTTGGAATTTCTCATCCAAAGATTCCCACATTTTATCCACTTTTGTCGATATTTCAAATGCAAACTTTTGTAACGGCAAAGTCTTCTGATTCACCGCTGCTTCCAGTGGTGACTCATCCTCCTCATCACAAAATCGAACCTCCCTTTTTCTGAGGGAAGGGTCCCGGTTGAATTCTTCTACACTCTCCATTTTCCTAAGTTCTCATTCCTCCTTGGCCACCTGCTCAATGAGGCGCTGCAACTGATGGGCCCTTAGCTCCAACAGTCATCCCTTGGTGTACACGCCAAGGGTCTTTCGCATTTCAAAATGGAGCCCATCAATGATGTGGTGAATCTATGCCCGTTGAGAGTAATCATGACCAGGGCACCGATGCAATAGTGAGTAGTACCTACTCATGGCAGCATCCAAGGGTTCATGATTCCCTTATTTTCAACCTTGGATCTGCCATCTCAGATTCGCCACTCTAGAGTACGTTTGATATTTTTCATTAAAAATTTCAAGCATCATACTCCATCTTCTGATTGATTCCAGCTCCAAGAACCAATACCAACTTTCAGCTTCTTTAATGAGTGTGCAAGGGAATAGCTTCAACCATTTCCAATCATTATCAATGTTTTGTAGGGTGCAAGTGGCATGGAATGCCTGCAAGTGGGTCTACGGATCACAGTTCTATCCCCCTTCAAATCTGGGGATGTTGTTCATATCAACACACTTGATCCAACTATCCTTCATGTGCCTACTTGGAATGTGAACTACCTCTGCGATCTAGAGCATGCTCTAAGTGGCTAACAACGGCTTGTCCGAATCATAGTCCTGTTGGGGACCATGATGTCTATGACGATTCTGGCTACCCCTTCTTTCATGCTGGCAAGCATCACGCAATTGGTCACATGCTTCCTCACGTTGTCCCTTCCAAACCTATTTACCACCATCCTTTCACTCTCACCTTCCATCATTACGCTCAAAGCCTAAGCTTGATGAAGGTGCAGGAGAGGGGGAGGATGAAGAAGAAGGAGAGGCATCACCACCACTCTGGTGTCGATCTCCCCATCTACCCTAATGATGGCCTTGATCATCCAGCCCAACCTTGCTGCATGACCCTCCATCCCCTTGAGGATCGTGGTCACTTGGAGGTTTGTTCTAAATGATTGACTGGATGAACTGCTGCCCTAAGGGAAGTTCGGTTGAATGGGTATCATGAAAGACGAGATCCTCATCATCTTGCGGCCCTTGCGAGAATAAGAGGTTACTGAATTGTTTCCCCTTCAGCTATTCATATCTCTACACCTGCTGCTGGTCTCTTGTCCATTGAGCCTCCGTGGGACGATAGTCCTGGTAGTCATGGTCCTCCATGACATACTCTGCCACCCAGCCTTGGATGCCCAATTTGCCTAGATTGTGATATAGCATCGCAAGAGTTGCTCATTCAGGTGGTAGCACAATGCTACCCTCCATGTCCTACCATCGAAGATGCTCATCCTGATGTAGGATGAATGTGAAATCAGGGACACATTCATTGGGATGTTTGTACACCACCTGACATTCTTATGGCACCAGTGATTCAAATACCTCTCTCCTATGAGAAGACATATTGGACATTAGATGGTCCATGTAATCGGTGTCCCTTAAGATTTACTTAAATTCACCTAGCGTGTGGAAATATTTCTATCCTAGGTCCGTTCCAATGACTTAAATGATAATTTCACTAAGGTCAAATGACACATGTAAGACTAACAATCCCCAATAACGGCGTCAATGATGAGCGACTAGGTACCCCTATGTCCAACCATATGAATCACGAGTGTTCACACGTGACTCGGTCAAAATCTATAAACTATAAGCACTTAACATACACCAGACTTCTAACCAGTGAAACCTTGGGTTAGAACAGTCGTTGTCATCCTAATCTCACTTGTGAGGTTTTTTTTATGATGGTTAAGTGAGACTAAGGCTAATGATTTTTATATCTTTTTAGTTATCTTTTCAACGGCTAATTGAGGTATGGAAAGTAAGGAATAAACTATTATCTAAACTCTAATTATCCTAGCTTATATTCTAACTATTCCTAGCATATGTATCTGATCCCATCTTTCGAGCACGTTCTGAGCATCTCCTAACACTTCTGGGTTACCAAACGTTAAGCGTCACTAGGCTTACCAAGTGTTTGGGTTACGTTCGAGATGGTCGTACTTATGGCCTTAACGAACTACGAATGAACAATAGTGATTGAAACTATAATAACGAAAACTTAAGTGATTAACAAGTAACTAATAAAGCATAAACATATTAAACTATTAAATGCATAAAATAACTAAGTCCAAATGTTGCAAGGAATGCTTGAATAGTTTGTCTTTATTTTCGTCATGCCAATGGGCTTAGATACATCAATGCTCAAATAAAGAGTCGATCACTTTTCTTACACCTATTGTGGGCACTTGGAAAATATTCTATCTCCTACGGGAACAAACTACAAGATCTTCATTACAACTACTCAAAAAGATGCCTAAATGAGGTAATGCCCTCTTATTTATAGGCCAAGAAAGGTGGCTACGTAAACGGGGCCACGTCGATGCAAGGAGGCTACGTTGACGGGCCCGCATTAATGTGACTACGTATATGCGGCCCAGTCAATGCATTGACTTAATGACACTTCATTAGGTGCCCATACACAGTAGCCACAAACCTAGAGGGTACCTGCTGGCTAATAGCTAAACCTAAAAGTAGCTTGACTCTCTACATGGAATAGACTAAGAGCCTTACGAGTGCCTACATTGAAGGCATGGACAAGATGGAGAAAATCCATTGCTACCTCTCCAATGAACCTAATGACACCAATTGGGGAGAGTTGAAAATCCCTAAGAGATTTAAACAGGAGCCTCTTAAGTTGAAAAGTCTACTGGCCATAATGGAATATGTTTTTCTAAAAAGTAACAAGTTGGTTATCATCAATGCCAACCTTGCTCCTACATAGAAAAAGAAGCTGTTTGAGGTGGTTAATAAATGGATAACAGCCTTTGCTTGGTCATTTCCTAAACTCACTTGAATTGATCATAGGATATGCCAGCATCACATCTACATGGATCCTTCCATTATCCCAAAGAGGCAACTGCAATGGCTATGAAATCCTAAATTGAAGTAGGTTATGAAAGAGGAGATTGAACAACTCCTCAAGCTAGGGTTCATTTATCCCACTGTAGATAGTGAGTGCATTAGCCCACTTATGATAGTGCCAAAGAAAGATGGAAAATGGATGGTTTGCATTGATTTTAGTCTGTTGAACATGGAAACATACAAAGATCACTTTCCATTGTCATTTTGTGGACTAGGTATTGGATACCATTTCTAGGCATTGCTACTATAGCTTTCTAGATGGTTATAGTGGCTATAACCAAATTCAGATAGCATTAGAGGATTAGACCAAAACCACATTCACAAGTTCCTGGGGGAATTTCACATACAAAAAGATGTCATTTGGCCTATGTAATGCTCCTACCACATTCCAATGTCTCTTTTTGGGTATCTTTCAACAACACATTAGTAGCAAGATGGAAGTCTTTATGAATGACTTCTCCACCTAAGGAGCTACATTCAAGCAAGCCTTGGACTATCTTGAACAAGTGCTAAAAAGGTTTGTGGAGACAAATCTTAGGCTCAATTAGTAGAAGAGCCACTTGATGGTCCAGGAAGGCATATTTTGGAACATAAAATTTTAGAAAAAGGGATCAAGATGAAGCCTAAAAAAATAAGAGTCATCCAAGAAATTACTAGACAAACAGAAATTGTTAAAGATGTGAGAGCATTTTTTGGACACACTAGCTACTATTGGTGATTCATTGAGAATTTCTCTAAGATCACTAAACCATTGGTGGAGCTGACAAAAAAGGATGCTCCATTTATCTAGACCAAGAAATGTGAATGTGCAATCCAGTAGCTTCAAGAGAAGCTTGTGTAAACTTCAATTCCATGAGCACATGATTGGTCTAGGCCCTTTCACATCATGACAGATGTATCCAATTATGCCTTGGGAGTCATGCTCACATAGTTGGAGAATCAGAAACACCCTTACTATATTCATTGTATGAGCAAAAGCATTGTGGGTGCATAGCTGAACTACATCGTAACAGAAAAAGAATTAATGGTTGTGGTATTTGCCTTGGCGAAATTTAGGCACTATGTGCTTGGGTATAAGGTGTTCGTGCACATAGACCATACTACAATCTAATTCATAATGAATAAACCAACAGTGAGTCCCCATGTCATATAATGGCTAGTGATCTTACAAGAATTTGATCTTACAATGGTAGATCGAAAGGAAACCAAGAATGTGGTTGTTGATAACTTATCTCAATTGAGATGAAATAACAAAGAGGAGGATAGCCTACTTTCAAATTAGTTTCCTAATAAACTCCTGTTTGTCAGTGCTATAACTAAATAGATGCCTGCTACAACCAACTAGTACAATGGCATTCTCACCTACCTACTCACTCAAGAGATGCCATAGTAGTGGGATCATAGGAAGAAATAATAATTTCTTCACCAGGTGAAACACTTCATGGAAATCAATGGACATCTTTACAAGGTATGCACCAAAGGCTTGGTCTGTTGGTGTGTACCTAATGCTAATCAACTACACATGCTCCAAGATGCTCACTAGGGCCCTTGTGGGGGCCACTATGGTGGAAGATGCACGAACATTGAGATTCTCAAGGTAGGGTATTATTGGCCAACACTTTTCAAGGATGCTCACCACTTTGTCTACTTCTATGAATGCTACCAACGTGATGGTGGAATGACTGCTTGTATGTAGGAACCTCAATAGTGGATTCAACCACTGGAGCCCTTTAATATTTGGGCCATTGACTTCATGGGTCCCATCACATCCATGTTGAGTGAAAAGGCATACATCATAGTTGTTGTTGACTACTATACAAAATGGATGAAATTTGTAGCTATCACCAATTGTACATCTTCTATGGTTACTTGGTTTGTACAACAATATGTTGTAAATAAGTTTGGACTGTCACGTGAACTTATTTCTAATAATGGTACTTATTTTATAGGCACTACCTTTTGGAAGCTCATGCAATGCTTGGGGGTTGAACATAAATTAACAGCAGCCTACCATTCCTAATCCATTGGTCAAGTAGAGGTTACAAATAGGGAGATAACAAAAATACTAACACAAACCATCAATAAATATAGGAGGAATTGGAGCACGAAACTCAGTGATGTCCTTTGGGCCTACCACTCCACTTGGAAACCTCCTATTGGCTACTTTTCCTATGAGCTTGTGTATGGAAAGTTACCAACACTTCCAATCCAAATGAAGCTTTGTACATTATCAACAACTTGTGACCTTGACCTTGACCTAAGTCTATCCCAAAAAGAAAGATTAATGAACCTCAACTTGCTAGATGAGAACTAATTTATTGTCCTATCATCCAACGAGTTGCACAAGGCATTCAATAAATAATGACATGAGCTTAGAATATAGAAAGTAAAATTTCAACTAGGAGATAAGGTCATATATTGGAATCCCACACATGTTTCATAAAGAACCAAGTTCCAAACGTTGTGGGAGGGGCTTTATATTATCTAATAAATCTTTCCTTCTAGGGCCATGTTAATATACAAACCTGAAAGCCCAAATAAGATATTATTGGTTAACATGCAACAAATAAAGCCTCTCCACAAACCTAAGAGAACTAGTAATCAGAACACCTCAATGGTTGGACATGCATGCTCAATTTTTCAGATCTCCTCCTTCCAACTCAATCATGGGGGTGATGGCCATCCATGTTGATCAATTAAAGTGGCTCCTCAGTTTTTTTTTTTGTTTTTGTTTTTCACAGTTTTTGTTATACATCATTTTCAGTACATTTTTACAATTTCTTCTATATTTACTTTATTTTATTTGGGTTTTTTCTAATGCTTTTCTTATGTTTTATTTTTCTTTGTTGTTGCCAGAACTAAGTGCGACTATAGCTATTGATTGATGGTGGTTTGTACTATAATGTTATTTGATTGCTAATGTCTGGATTCTATCTTTAAATTTTGGTGTTGATGAAGTAGACATGGTTTCTTTTTCATGATAACACACAATGAGTCCATGTCATCCACCCATCTGCAAAACTCTATGGTGTTCCCTTGTTTTGGAAATATGTGGTTCCTTCTTAAATGAAACTTTTAAAGAACTTATGACCTTAGCAGTTTCCAAAATTGGAAAGGATTAAATGGATAGACAAGGGTGTGCCTTTAAGGGGATTTGATGCTCTTTGTACTTTTCTGCCCTCTTGGGTGCATGAGTGTTTTCATGGATCTCTTACCATTCCACCATCGACCAATAACAAGAAGCTAAAAGTATTTGCATGGTGTGGTTTCCATCTAAAAATAAAAATAAATAATAATAATGGGAATTCAAAGTATGCACTTAGATGAAATAACGGGCTACAAGCACTAGTTGTGGGACTAGAAAGACATGTTACTCATGCCTAAAGGTCCCCTCTAACTAATGTCCATCTCACTTCCTAATTCTCTTTTCTTTCCTTGTAGGAATGATGATTGATCTGTGGGGATATTCTTGTGCCTTGAGGGGGTGGACTGGTCTTGGAGTGTCAATGCAAAGTCACTAAAAGTGGTTGGTTTTAATTTGAACTAAGGATGAATGGTATTAGGTCATATTAATCACAAAAATTCACAAGGGACTTTATGTGACCACGATACGGGACTCCATTCCACTCTCCACCTCATCCATCTTTGCTTTCCATATCTCACCTCTTCACATGTTTTCTTCAATGTCTTAGTTTGATATGTCAAAGTTTCTTGATAGTTTCTTTGGTGATTTGATCCTTAACTTACCATAACCATTAGTCATCCATGGGGCCCATGGACTCCTTGGTTTGAGGGCATGCAAGGGCAATAAGGGCATGAGCCTACTATGGGGAGGACACACTTGCATGCTCCTTGGCTTAATTAGTTAAGTTCCTTGTCCCTTAGGCATTTTTGCATTCAAATTTTTTGTGCTCCATGTCAATTACATCTAGTTATGTGCTCCTGCATGGCATTTCTCTATCATTCTTCTAATAAAATCTCCTTTTTTTATGGATTATCTAGCCTTCTTCATGCATTTCATCATGTTCTAGGCATCTTGAGCTTCATTCGAACTCTAATTTCATGTAAAAATNTGCTTGTTATTCCAAAAGAGATATGTCTTTTCCATGTACCACTATCCATTGGAAGTGATGACTAGCCACATGGGAGAGCTTTGTAGCTGCGTTCTAATAAGGTAAAGTCTAGGAAAGTACCAAAGTTCAGCTCTTGGAGAACTAAATGTTAGATATTCCTAGAATGAATTTGCCTAAGGTAGGCATTTGTCAACATGATCTCAAGGCTTGGCCTTGGTCTTGGTGCCTCATCTCAGTGGGATTACTCTGTTTCAACTTGGGGAATTTGATATATAGATTTAACTTTGGGCTCCTTCCAAAGAGGTCTCATAGCATGAGTGTCTACTACCTGCTCCTGGGGTTGTTCTTGTTGGCTCCTTCTAGTTCTAGGTTGCTTGTTCCTTGGTTGAGATTATCTTCCTTCCTGCATATGCTTAGGTCTTAGTACCATCTATAATCACAACATGATCAAGGATTAGCATTTGGTGTGTAACTTTATAACATTTGAGTACCTTATCTCTTCGGATTAGTTACACTTGGCTAAGTTGTGATCATGATAGCNCATGTTGACAAATGCCTACCTTAGGCAAATTCATTCTAGGAATATCTAACATTTAGTTCTCCAAGAGCTGAACTTTGGTACTTTCCTAGACTTTACCTTATTAGAACGCAGCTACAAAGCTCTCCCATGTGGCTAGTCATCACTTCCAATGGATAGTGGTACATGGAAAAGACATATCTCTTTTGGAATAACAAGCAACTAGATGTCACTATGAAGATCAAGGACATTAGTGTGTCCTACTCAGTGGAGGTCATCTCGTAAGCCCTTGGCTCACCTGAAACTAGAACCAATCTAGCAAAGATCTCTACATAAGTAGACCCAAAGGTCAAAAAGAAGTGTGATGCTATGGAGTGGACCACAAAGAGTATGGTGCACTCACCACAGTAGAACACATGTATTTCAAGATAGCGGCCTACCACCTTAATTCAATAGTGAGGCCTAACAAGGTGATAGCCTTCTCTACTCGTGTATGCACCACTCTGAGAAGAAAATTCCTCATTAACCTTCCATAGTTGATAAACAAGCAGTTCAAAGAAAATGAACATGGGAGGAAGGCACTCCCCTTTCCATGCTTGATTAGAAAATTGCACAAAAAGAAAGGGATAGCCGACTACCCTAATGACAGATTAAGATATGCTCCTACAGCCTCTTGGATGGAAATGATAAAAGATAAGGTCTTTGCTATAACCAAGGAAGAGGAGCAGCCAACACCACCACCCACTCATGAAATAACACTAAAGCCGCATGTTGCTATGAAGCACATGCAAAAGCTCTAAGAACAACTCTTACAATAGTAGCAAGTTGGTATAAGTCATGACATGTTTGTCTACCACCCAACCTTGAGCCATTTAAACAAGGTAAATTGTATAATAAGCTAGTTGGAGGACAAGACATTAACTTTCTTGGTCCAACAAATATAGGTGGTCGCACACTCAAATCCTAGTGCTCAAGAGGTAACAATTTTCATTCCAAGATAGCAGTAGTTTCTAGAAATCTTTGGAAATGTCACTACCTTCTCAATGTGCTTAGAGAAGGGCAATGGGACAACTGTCTTGGTGATGCAGCACCAAGGGTAAGAAACAATGATTGAGGTGGTGGTAGATCAAGTGGGTGAAGTCCTAAATATTCATGTGGCATCTATGCTAGATAATGCTATGCTCAAAGATGTGTAGACATCTATAGAAATGGTTAGTGGGAGATTCAGTGTAGCCTAGCACAAGGAGTTACTAGAATGACTAGTGGAAATCCAAAAATTGATTCTGGAGGTCTTTGACCTTTCAAATGACATCATTGCTACCTAGTTAGTGCTATTGGAGGCAAGAGGCAAGTGCATCATTGTAGAGGCTCAACTTAAAACAACCAGAACTAAGAGTTAGTGCTTAGCTGCAAAGGTTACAGAACTTAGAGCCTACCTCGTTGATCCCATGGTACTCAACTAAGCAATGACTAGGGATGAAGCTTTTCAACAACTTCAATCTAAACTTTAAGAGGCTGAGTACACAAAGGGATCAGTGATTTTTGACTAGTCCTTAGCTGATGCCATCATCTACAACATTCACAAGGACTTGTTGAAGGTTTGTTGAGAGAATGTAAATCTAACCAAGGATAATCATCAGCTGCATACTGTTGAGCGACAAAAGGAGCAAATGGTTGAATATATGAGACAGTAGCAGGAGCATCTTGCCAAGGTGACAATGGGCTTGAGGAGGTTGGTAGCAAAGAACTGTAATATATTAATGGAGAAGGTTTGTGTCCTTTGCCATAGGTCTACAATTAAAATCACCACTTGGAAGAATGAGATCCTTAAATTCGAAAGGCTCAAGAATCACCATAGGGACTAGGTTGGCTTGTAGAAGGAGTTTAATGAAAACCACATCCAACTAGCGAAGGTGAAGGTAAATGAGACCCTTCAACAGCTCCAACAAGGAGGTGATGTATGGCAGCCCATCTTTGATGGATTAAATGAGTATGAAAAAGTTGAAATCTGCCTCAAGGAGTTGTAGATCAAGGAAATGACCAAATACATGAAGCTCACCAACCTCCACTATGCAAACTTGGCAATGCTAACTGCTGGAAGGTCGAGGTTAGATTTAAAAAAGCAAGTGGTCAGCTTGTACCTATTATACGAGGTTGAGTTCAAGCACAGAAGGAGATAAAGTAGAAACTTGAAATAATGAATGCTTAACTCGATGTTCTTAGGCAACACTTCACTAATCAGAGGTCCATAGCTAAGAACTTAGCTCAATAGATGAATGACTATGAGGAGATGTAGAATGCTATTAAGGCATTTAATGTTGAATGAAAGCAATTCATAGCCTGGTTCATCAATGTGAATGAGTTGTTCCCTATAATGCCCTATCTGTGGCATATTCCCATACTAACCCACATTGGTGATGCCATGTGGACTATGTACAATCCCTGGAGTAAGGAGAAGAAGATGAAAGCATTATTGGTTGCTTTCTATCTTCCATTAGTAATCATTGCTATAGCTGAACAGAGGTAGGAGAAGGTGCTTCCGCACCTTAAGAACCTCCATAGCTTGGAACTATTTGATTTTCTTCTTCGTCTTCAAGTTGCCAAATGAGTTGTGTTGTCATTTTTTGTCATGGTGTTTAATTTTGTTGTCATGAACACCAAATTTTGTAAAGATTATAAATCCGTACACTTGGGTACTTAGTGTTTATTTATGTTAATTGTATGTCAATAGCTAGTCAATAATCCCCTACCTTCCCAAAATTTTGTAAAGAACTTGTTCCTCTTTTGGTTCACTAGAGGATAAGTCTTTATTTTGTTGTGGGGGTATGCTGAGTCATCGTTGCTTGCTTGTGTCAATGTGATACCATCAATGCAATTACATCAAAGACATGGTTTACTACGTTAACATGTACGCGTTGACGTAGTGTTTTGTCTTGCCTATAAATATGCGATCACCAATCCACAACTAAGAACCTAGCCCAACAAATGAATGACTATGAGGAGTTGTAGAATGCTGTTAAGGCATTTGATGTTGAATGAAAGCAATTCGTAGCCTGATTTGTCAATGTGAAGAAGTTATTTCCTATAATGCCTTGTTCGTGGGATATTTCCATACTAAACCACATTGGTGATGCCATGTGGATTGTGTGCAATCCCCAGAGTAAAGAGAAGAATATGAAAGCATTATTGGATGCTTTCTGTCTTCCATCGATAGTCGCCACTGTAGCTAAACAGCCACAACCATAGCCTCAACCACAACAACCGCATGCACCAGAGGTAGGAGAAGGTGCTTTGGCACCTCAAGAACCTCCACTGCCTCAAATAGTTTGATTTTCTTCTTCATCTTTAAGTCACTAGAGGAGTTGTGCTGTCATTTTTTGTCATGGTGTTTAATTTTGTTGTTATGAACACCAAATTTTGTAAAGATTGTAAATCCGTACACTTGGGTACTTAGTGTTTTTTTTTGTTAGTAGTTAGTCAATAATCCCATACATTCCTAAAATTTTATAAAGAACTTGTTGTTCTTTTGGTTCACTCAAGGATAAGTTTTCATTCAATCATGGGAGTATGTTGAGTCATTGTCGTTCACGTGCATTGACACAATCCCATCGACACGATTGCATCAAAGACATGGTTTGCTATGTTGTTATGTACACGTCGATGCAGTGTCTTGTCTTGCCTATAAACATGTGCTCACTAGCCACATTTATGGCATCCATTCATTAGTTGCAAGTCGAGCTTTTGCATTTTTGTCTTCCCAGAGTTAGAATATTTTAAGTGCCTGTAGTAGGAGTGAGAAGTGTACGGATCTTTATTCAAGCACTAATGTACCTAAGCACCTCAATGTGATCAGCAATAAAGACGAGCTTTCTTCATAAACCATGTAACACTTGGACTTAGCTTAATGTTTACTTTATGCATTTATTATTCATGCAATTTACTTTAATGTAATTAATTAATTAATTTAATTTGTATAATTAATACACATAAGTACGACCATCTCAACCATACGCTTAATACTTGGTAATCCTAGTAGCACTTAACACTTGGTAACCTAATAGTGTTACAACATGTTTAAGATGTGTACGATAGATGGGAATGGATGCTTATGTTAGAACTAGTTACACATTAGTTAGATTAATTTAACATTTAATTACTTTATTTTGGCACGTAGGTGAATTAAATGAAAAATATAAAATGATAAAAATCACATGCCTCGATTACACTTAACCATACCATTACACTTCATAAGTGAAATTGAGAAGATAATGATCACGTCCATTAGATTTACTACCTAGACCTAGTGTACTTAGAGAACTAAAGTCTACAAAATTTGATTGGATTGCTTAGTGAACACTAGTGATTTGTATGGTTGGGCGTAGTGACTGGTTGCTGCTCATCACTTATAACCAGATCGCATTACCAGGTTAACATATGCAAAGGCTGTGAGCAACATACTTTGAAACTGAATACAAGGTTATGTAAGGTAATTGCTTGACCAACAACTAATGTGTGAGTACAAGACTAATTTAGTTGACCCCTTGATCAACAACCAATGCTCTAAATGAAAACTTATAAAAACTTCAAATATTTTTTTATTTTTATTGATGAAAATTTTTCTTGAAACAAAAATTAACTATATGGATCACTGAAATTAACAATAAGGTGTTAGCCTAATGGTAAGGCTCTTAATTTGAAAATTCCAAGTCAAGAGTTTGATTTTGGTGGGTAATGTTGAGTTATAAAGTTTTAATTGGACTATATATCTTGGGGTGTACCTTTACTATAATTATTTTGGGGTTCTAACATCTGAAACATTCATGATTATTTTGGGGTTCCAACACCCAAAACTTTCATAAAACTTAAGTAGAAATTTATAACACCTTAAACTTGCATGGAACATGAGTAAAAATTTATAACTTAGTGCTACCGGCTAAAATGAAATCCATAACTTTGTAAGCCTAAAAGAATTATAACATAAGTACACTCCAAAAATTAGAACGATGTAACTCACTAGCGCCCACTAAAAAACGAACTTACCTTACCGTTAGCTTTTTAAATCAATAACCTACTGTTAAATGCTATCGCTAAATCTTAATTTTAGGAGTTGTTAACACGATTGGCAAGAGCCATCCAAATCAAAAAGCGCTCTGTTACGACCAGCTTGCCGTGCCTACGAATAAAACCAAGTTCAACTAGTCTCTGCACGGGCTGCCGCAGATGGTTGACATGGCAGACGAGCACAATGCCCTTGAACATAGAATCTTTATTGCTGGCGTGGGGGAGGCTGTCAGTGCGCAAGATATCGAAAACACGTTCTCTCGGTTCGGTCGCATAGATGGTGTCGAGCTTGTCCGATCCAATGGCCGAAATTTTGGTTACTTTAACCTGCGGTCACTCTCTGGCAAATCCCTCACTCAAATTTTAAGCTTGGTAGCCATTCTATTTCCTCGTAGCGTTATAGGTTATGTTTACTTCCACCATGAACTTTTGAAGATTAGAGAAACCTTAAGATTAGCCTTTGTCGTGCAAAATTTTGGATTCAGCGTGTCGTGTGTTTGATTATGCAGTACAACGGCTGCCGGTGGAAAGGAGGCCGCTTGAGGTTGGAGAAGGCGAAAGAGCATTACATTTCACGTTTGTCTCGTGAGTGGGCCGAAGATGCAGCAGAAACGGATACCAAGAACCCGGACCCGGATACGACGTCGGCAAAGCTTGACTTTGCACGTGAGAAATTAACTATTGCATCTGATAAGTCCGGCTTGCATATGTTCATTCCCAGGTTGAGGAAGGTAATCGGAAAGACCACGCTGATGCAATTTTAAAGGTTTAAAAGATTTCAGGCGTAAATTTTTTTTATCGTTAACAAATTTTTTAAGCATTGAGCACTTGCTCTTTTCATTCGTGTATACTGGAAGCTGGAGATTTTATTGCGTTTATATACCAGAATTAATGCATTTTTGTCTTGAAAACAACTAGCATTAGATGCAAAAAAATAAATCATACAAAATTTTGTCAGTAATTGTGTATTTTTATATTAACTGTAAGATACTGGAATGGAATGGTGAATATAATGAATAACCATGCCATTTCATATGGTTTAACCAACTTCCTAGCTGTGATTAGGACTACTTTGCATCTCCTTTGATATTCCAAGTCTTGTTCTGTTTTACTTTCCAAGATTACTTTAGAAAATTTTGGCTGCGCAGAATTTGTGAGGTTTTAAGTATAAGCAATATTTTGACATAGATCTTCAAGTTATAAGGAAATAGGTCATACTTCAAAAATAACATGGAATAAAGTGTTTGTGAGCCTTTACTATCAATTTATCTAATATAAATATGTTTTGCCCCTTTTTAATAGCCTGAGACTTGGCTCCACACTACATACTTATACAGCATAGCAGGATAGATGACAGTTTAGAAGATTTGTTTTATGAGTTTCCAAGCTCATATTCCTAATCTATCGCACTTGTTTTTTAAGTGTATGTAGAACTTTGATTCATTCTACTATTCTTTCCTTAACACATTTATCCTATATGTAGTTATTTACACAGTAGAGACTGAAGTATCTAAAGGAGTTCATAATCTGAATATTAGTGGATCCAAAACTAAAGTTGTAACTTACGTTTATTATGTATTGCATATCATCACTTTGGTTTTCTCAACTTTAACTTTTAGACAAGATGAAAGACAAAATTTTTTAAAATTTTCAGCATATTTTGCATACTTGACTCATATAGAAATTAACGCATTAATGCAGCATAATCTGCATACAAAAGTAGATTTATTTTTTTGAGATCCTATTTTAATAACATGTTTCTGATCAGCTTTTCACAACCAGTCCTGCAATCCATGAATAAAGAGACTGAAAAGAGTTGCAAATAAAAGACAGACTTTCCTCACTCCAGTTTTACTCTGAAACTGAAATTTATCGTCTGAGATATTATCCTTTAAAATTTTGAATGATAGTAAGGTGCTTCTTTCTCAAGTCGTAAAGCTTGGGTTTGAGCATACGTGCAGCCACTGAAAAAGAGATTAGGCTTTTGCTCATCTATTGGCTCTCTTGAGACCCTTCTTGGTAGGATAAATGCAGCATAATCTGCATACAAAAGTAGATTTATTTTTTGAGATCCTATTTTAATAACATGTTTCTGATCAGCTTTTCACAACCAGTCCTGCAATCCATGAATAAAGAGACTGAAAAGAGTTGCAAATAAAAGACAGACTTTCCTCACTCCAGTTTTACTCTGAAACTGAAATTTATCGTCTGAGATATTATCCTTTAAAATTTTGAATGATAGTAAGGTGCTTCTTTCTCAAGTCGTAAAGCTTGGGTTTGAGCATAGGTGCAGCCACTGAAAAAGAGAGTAGGCTTTTGCTCATCTATTGGCTCTCTTGAGACCCTTCTTGGTAGGATAAATATCAAGTGTCCGAGTGATGACCCTTTATATTATCCTTAAACTCAATGATGACTTTCTTATACAACTTTTCTGTTGCTATTAGCTCTGTAAATATTCTAAAGACTGATACATAAACTGTCTTATGGTTTTGCTTTTGGACCAGTAATAGTCTTTTGCCTTTGTAGTCTCCTGTTGCTGATTCATATTGATCACATGATCTCTTAGATTGGCCAAGTTACCAATGTTTGAGTTCCTAACTGCTCGATTCTCAACACCTTCTTTTAGGGGATGAAAAAGAATAGGAATTTTTGATAGTTGTTCAGTTAGCTGATCGTTAGTGGTGGAATAGGCAAACTCAGTGTGTTTGAGTTTTTGGCTATAGACATTAAAAATATTCTCATGTAACCCTTGAGAGGCTGGCAAAATATAGAAATACTTGATAACAATTCAGGTTAGTGGAGTCTGCTGGCTTGACCAGCTAAGCTGGTGACCTAAAGAATAAAAGTGAAAAAAGGCTCCTCCATGTGTCCTGAACAGATTAGAGGTGGTTATAAATCTGGCACTGGCCTCGGGCATGCCAAGTTGAAGTGATCATATTTGTCACTCTAACATAATATATAGGTTTTCCTCATGCATAGAAACAAGAGTCTGCACATAGAAACAAGAGATGATGCACAGAAACAAGAGTCCGTGCATAGGAACAAGAGTTGATGTGCAGAAACAAAGAGTCCATCCATGCAGGTTTTGGATACATTTCCACAAAATCTAATTTCAAATCAAAATAAGAAATTAATCAGAATACGGCAACAGAACAGTTTTAATCTGTTGCAAATGAGCTTGAATATTTAGCAATTTACATGCTAGTTCTGGCAAGAAATTGTTGGGGCCCATGAATAGTAACAGGTTCTGCCATTGGAAATAAAATATTAGCACAATTGGAAACAAAATATTAGCACAATAGGAACAAAACCGACTACGCATCTGAAGCCATAATGAAAAATGAGAAATTGAAAGTAATTCTGAAGCACCTACCAAATTGAAGCATACAATTCCATTATCTTTCATCCCAATTTATGTACGTGGTTGCTTTCATACTAACCTGAAGTTCATTGAACCTGGGCTATTCGCCAATTGCCTAGAAACTTCTAAAAATTCAAGTGGCTAATAATGTTAGCATTATTATCTATTTTAACATAAATTACATAATTGTTGCTATTTGTTGCAGCTGGCTAACACAATTCAAAGATTTATTTAACTGCCTTGATGGCATGTATTATATTGTGTTCAAATATGTTTGGTCATGGGTTGCAGTCTAATGAACTCTCAGCATTATTTAATTGATGAATTCTAACAAATGCATGTTGCATCTGCTTAATCAAGTTATTGCTATTTTCTTCCAAAATAATTTGGTGATTAGCTGAAGAAATGGACAATCCTTTCCTTTATCTGCTTTACCTTATACACCTGCTGAATCTCTGGTAGATTCCCACAACACTTAATGCATTTTGAGTGATTTGGCATTTCAAGACTTTTGTTTTCATGATTGGTTAAAATTTCTCTGCAAACTCAAAGCTTATCTGCATGAATCAAGCATTAGCATATGAATAGTGTAAAATAACATAAAATATTTTGTAGTGGAGAGGTTTCAGAGAGATTTAAACTTTTTAACGTACATCATTCTAAACCTAACAGTTTTCAGCTTTTATTTTTATGGTTAACCAGCTTGGAGGGAGTCTGCCGGGAAGCTCATGGACTGCCCTAAACTAAATTGTCGCTGAAAATATTAATTATTTGAATGATGTTTTGTTAGGCAATGTTGTTGATGTATCGAGTACACTATTGAAATTGATGATTTGCTAAAACATGTTGTGATTGGAGCTTTGTCAAATGAAGAAGAAAGTAGGGTTGACAGTGATGATTTGCCAATTGATGAACTGCTGATGTGAATGAGATTCTTGGAATTTTGGTCTTGCTTTCCTGCAAGGAAATCCAATGAATTGCATTTTCAAGATAAGAATGATTTGGCCAAGAAGAATACAAGGTTGTGTTGCAAAGGAGGATGAAATGAAGTACGAGGAATTCTTAACTTTTCTAACAACATTCTATCCCAGTTGGGGAGGTTTCTGAGCCTGTGACATTTGATTTGTAACTAATAAACGAGTCCGGTGTCCTAGTTAATTGTCTAGAACACCCTAAGTCTATGTACCATGTCTTCTGCAAAATAGTTGAAGTGGATACCAAAACTATTATTTCCTCTCGGAGAGTTTTCAGTCTTCCACGTTTAGTACTAGTGTATTGTCTTCTATGAAATTAACCTGCTGTTTTTCCTTCTTTTGCTTGGGTTTCACAATGGCCTTTCCTCTTGCTTCTGAACTCCTCGGGGTTTTTAGATTAAACTAGTGTGCCTTGGTCAAT
Source organism: Gnetum montanum (assembly GCA_015680685.1). Classification (NCBI taxonomy): domain Eukaryota; kingdom Viridiplantae; phylum Streptophyta; class Gnetopsida; order Gnetales; family Gnetaceae; genus Gnetum; species Gnetum montanum. The sequence continues at coordinate 305,290 of MNCI01023765.1, read as the reverse complement.
GGCAGAAGAGACATATTTTGGTGTCTTATGTTTGCTTATCTTTACCTTATTGTCCTTGTGGTCTGTTAGAATTCTGACTTTGTTGGTCTTATTTATTTACTTTACCAAAGCCGTTACTTGTAATACTTTGTGTCTGCAAGCTGAATTCTTGAAATTACTTCCTTCAAAGACAGTTCGGTATTTGTGGTATTCAAGGCATGAACGAAACCCTTTTCTTGGGAAGAGGATTCAATGTGATTGCAACCATCTCAGCGTCTTCAATTTTTTAATCATTACTAGTTAATTGGGCATGCCACTGATGCCCCAATTGATGAACCCTGATGGAGCAGTCATGCCAAACTCATATCTTCATCCAACGCACAAGAAAGATTTAGATGAGCTTGAGTGCTTCACATGGAACGTTTTGCTGTTGATGTAGAACACATTGGACAACACAACATTTGAAAATTTCAATGAAATCAAGGAAAAACCATTTTGACCACTGAAAACTCACGATGAACAGTATGTATGCACTCACAGTCATGAGCTCTGTGATGAGCTCTCTGAATTGGTACAATGAACTGTCCGTATCAGTTCATCCAGTAGTTAGTGGTTTGTGAACTCACCATGTGTGGGGGGCATGAGTCAAGTTATTGATAATCTCATTCAGTAGCTGCTAATCCTTTTAATTAAAATTATTTTCATTTCTTTCTGTTTTTTTTTTGTAAATGATTTTGGCCACTTCTAGACTCACAATACTCCAAATAATTGAGTTGGTAGTGTAGCTGGCCAACATATACTCCGAACTGCCATTTTGTGGAAGAGGGTGTTCGGAGTACACTAATAGATGATGCAGAATTAAGATTGGTTCAATCTGGTCTTTCCAGAACTTATAATTATATAATGCAGAATTAAGATCATTTCAATATGGCCTTTTCATAAATTTTATGTTTGCTTTTAAAAATGATAAATAAACCAAAATGCCAATGCATTTTCATTTAAATTTTTGATTCCTTTCTTTGAAATCAGCTTGATAAGTTTCAACATCGTTCTGCACAAAACTTCCAAACTGAGGCATTATAATTCTCAAGGTAATTTCAACCTCCGTAGCTTATTAAAAATGGGAACTTGTGCAATCCAGTGATTAACATTGGAAACTCAACAAGTGTCAAATTATTTACTCTTTCATTTAGACATAATGAATAGCTGAATGCTAATGTGTAGGCGCATTTGCCGCAAGATCCACCGATCCATAAAGTCCTGTGATGACTATCCCTTCCACTTGCTGTTATAGCTTTGAGAGGTTAAAATAAAACCAGCCCTCAAAGTCTCCTTGATCATGACCATAATATTTTCATTTCCATTGGGCAGGGCTTGAATTTATAAACAATTCCATCCCTGCTGCTAGAGAGGGACTAAAGATATGAACCTGATTTATAATTTACTTTTAAATCTTCTGCATCTTTTTCTTGCAAAGTGATGAGAGTTCATTGCAATTCCGTGACAAGATCCTCATTTGAATTTATTCCTCGCTAAGTTGCAAGGTAAGTTTTACATAATTGCTCTTAGACTTGTAATCCTTTATGGTGTAGAATGCTGGCCTATCAAAAAGCATTAGACTCAATTAGTGCATATGGTAGATATGCCAATGTTAAGATAGATGTTGGGTGTGATAAGGAAAGATTGAATAAACAACTTTCTTATTAGGGGAAGTTTGGGAGCAGCACCCATGGATGAGAAGATTAAAGAAAATCATCTTTGATAGTTTGGTCATGTGCTATGAAGATTAGAAAATGCTTCTGTCAGAAGAGGTCACTTTATTAAAGTTGAGGGAAACTAACAAAGATGTACACTAAAACATGGTTTTCTTGCAGAAAAAAGGAAAACTAAGGTTTGGGTAGTAATGCTTATCTGGCTCTTAATGGAAGGGAATGACATTAAAAAACTCTTATAGCCAATGAGATGTAGTTGGGATAAGGCAAGGATGATGATGATGATGATGAAGGTTTGCTCAAAGCAACCTATGCAATGTGCTAAACATGGAAAAGGGACAGGTAGGACCTTGAACTTCCTCCTCATTCTCTACATCTTGCAACATTTCAAAAGTGTAACCCTAGGGTGATTGATAGGGGACCTTGTCTCTAACATTCCTTGGGGGGTCTTAATGAAGCATAGGAATGGTTATGCTTAGTTTGCACCCATTTGTTTTGTTGCTTGCCATAGATTGTCTGCCAATGACCCACCCCTTGGTTGGCTTTAGTGGGTGATAAAGGCCACACCATAAGGAGCTGCTTTTGCATGGGCTAGAGCTGATCATGATTATTGCCCACCATGAGAAAGGAGGGTTTTATCTATTGAATCTGCAACCACCCTACAAGATCTTACAAAATGATTCTCCAATTCACAATGATGGCATGAAAGAGCAATGTTTTTAAAATATACCTTGATTTTGAAATTCCCCCATTTAATTTTGAAACATGGTTCCTCAAGGTTTGGGATATCATTTGGACTCATCCACACACAAAGGTGGTCAAAAACAAATTGGGACTAACACCAAGTTACCTAATCTAAGTGAATTAGATTCTTGAATTGTAGAGCAATGACCTCTAGAATTGACCCTTTACACAACTCTATTGGTAGCATGATCCAAATTAGAATCCTTTCAAAAGTCCTTTTCAGCAAGGAACCCTAGTTTCTAGCACATGAGAGTCAAACCCTAGATACCATAATTCCAAGGACTTGTGGTAAACATAGTGAACAAGCCCTTCCTCTTTGCGGAAACCCTTACTTTTCCAAATTTTTGTCACTTTTGAGTGTCAATTTTTGAATAATTTCTTATGTTGTAAGACCTAGGTTCAAGCCTAGGCATAGCCACTTGAAAGAGGTTAGGCTTTTGCCCATCCATTGCCTTCCTATGACTCTGCCTTGGTGGGATGAACATTGAGCCCTTGGGTGATGATCGTTTATATAATTTTAGCTACACTTTATCAGAAACAAAACAATCTATTAGTGAATGCTTGAAAGGAGATTCCAATTGTGATAAAGGGGGTTTGAAACCTCATGAATTGCTTCCAAAATCCTGAATTGAACATTTGTTAGGCCCTTCCACCCTCTATGGCTGCCTCCCTAGGTTTTGTTGTGATGCAATTTGAAAGCTGGGACACCTAACATTGCTGTTGCCAATCTCCTTGCTATTAGGAAAAGTGAAATTGTAGGGCTAGGATCATCAGCACTGAGCACAGTTATGTTCAAGTAGAAACAATCGAATAACAAGATAGTCTTCCAAGAGAGGTGATTGGTGTGTTTGTTATTGCAGTGTATAGAATGCCTTGGTATATAAAGTACTAGAAACCTGGCAGAATGATATAACTATAAAATTACATATCAGATACTATCAAATAATGATCATAATAGTTAATCATAACCATGAACATTATTTGACAACCGTCAGTCTTACACAACAGTCACTGTTGAGACACGTTTTAATTGCTGTTATCTAGGATTTATGATAAAACCAATGTATAAGTTTGCTATTTCTTAACACCCTCTTTCAAATGACAAATGGGTTTAATGGCACAGTTGTAGTTTGATAGAGCTTTGATTGAAACAGTACATAGTAATTGGTTTTGGAATTTCTTTCGTCAATTCAACAAATAAATGATTCAGCCATTTCAATTTTGTCACAAGATGAATGGCTGCTCTGTGACAACAAAACTATAAATAATGTTTTTAAGGGCAATCATAAATGAGACCACACATCATAGTTCCTTTGATTAAACCGTGACAATAGATTGATTGCATATGCAATGTTCAGTCTTGTATTTGTAAGGCAAATTAACTTGTTGATCAACTATCGAAACTCCATAGGGGTTTCAAGAGTTTCTGAATCATCTAACTTGGAGAGACTGCTTGGATTCAGAGGTATCACTCGTGGCTTACAATCTAACATACGGTATTTAGCTTATAACGGAACAATGTAACTTTTTTGTGTAATTTGTATGTTGTTGGATTACTCCCCTGTGATGATAATATTATCAACATATAATTCAAGGATAACAACTTTTTAAGAATCTTTATTTGATTAAATGTATAGACTGGCATTTGCATTACTTATTTTGAACCTCAATTGATATAAATAATCATCAAACTTTATGTACCATTCTTAGGGAGCTTGTTTTAAACCGTACAAGGATTTCTTTAGTCTGCAAATATAATCTGGACAGGAACTGTCACAAAGCCTTCTAGTTGGTACGTAAATATTTCTTCTTGTAGATCTCCATTTAGGAACACAAATTTGACATCTAGTTGATATAGCTTCCAACGATAAGCACTTGCTAGTGACCAAATCACCCTTATGGTTCTCTACTTCATGGTTGAGGCAAAAGTCTCTTCATAATCAATATCCTTACATTGAGCATAGCCTTATAGCACTAATTGTGCCTTATACTTGTCAATGGTGTTATCTGACTTTCTTTTAATCTTAAACACCCACCAGCATGGTAAAACTCTACGACCTTCCACAAGTGTGACAAGTTCTGAGGTGTTGTTGTTCTTTAACATGTCAGATTTTTCTTTTATCTCATTAACCCACTCTTTATTCTTAAGTGCATCTTGCACACTCATGGGCTGATTGGCTTGAAATATCTTCTCTAAATTAGTCGGGATAAAGGGATCTTCCACTCCTTAAATGTTTTAATGGAAGCTCATTTATATGTTCCAATTCAGACGGTTTCAAATCTTTCAACTGATTTTGAAATCATAATGTTGTTTAACCACAGTTTCAGGATATTGAGTGGATTGAGTATCAAACAGTTGAGTGGAATGATCATAGTGAAGATGCATGTAACCATGGTTTAACAATTGAGTACAAAGTTTAACCATGGTTTGCTAAAGGAATATGCATGTAACAAACTTTGCCAAACAACTGAAGATGTGATATTGACAAAGACTTATTGTCAGACCAATTAATAATATGTGGTGTGTCCTTTAAAGCTACGGTTGGAACACAATTGATAATGTGGATTGCATAATAGGCTACCTCTATCCCTAAGAACATTGGTACTTAGGTATCATGCATGATGCATTTCATCATTTCTACAACCGTTCTTTTTTTCTTCTTTGCAATACCATTTTATTGTGGAGAATATGGGGCAGTAAACTGCTGTTGGATTCTAGAATTATGGAAAAATTGCTTAAATTTGTGTAATGTATATTCACCACCATCATCTGATCTAAATGTCTTACTCTTATGGTTCATTTCATTCTTAACTAGCTTCTTAAAATGTTGAAACTTTTCTAGCACCAGGGACTTTGTGATCAGCCCATGGATCCAAGTCATATAGGTGAAATCATCAATAAAGAGCACAAAGTACCGCTCATTTTCCCTTGCTCGAGGAGTGAATGGTTCACAAACATTTGAATGAATTAACTCCATTGGTTTTGTAGTCTTCTGGAATTTTGTTTTGGGAAAGGTAGACAGTGAATTTTCCCCAATTGACTGCCTACACAAGTCAACTTCTTCGAAAGATTATCAAACTCAGGTATAATGGGATAAAATCGATGCATTTTTCTTAATGATTTTATATTAATGTGCCCAAGTCTTAAATGCAGTTGCCTCAACTCATCATGGTTTGTAACTAGAAACGCTTTCTTAATTTGGTTATCCACCAACTTGAAGATTCCCCAACTTGGCACCCCGAATGCAGGAGTCTGGTCACCACTGTTAATGCAACACTACAGTTGACCATGGCGGTTAGTGGTTAAGTCAACAATTAGCCCATCTTGAAAATTCAGGGAATAATGGATGTATTTTGATAAGATATTATCAAATTTGATGTCTACAACATTAACAACTCGTATTAACTGTCTGTTAACAATTTTAATGAAATGGGTTTTTGTGACTTTCCTTAGATTCAACAATATGAATTATGGCCAGTAAAATGGTGCAAGGCATTGGAACTGATATAAGTTGGATCGTCTTCAATATTATTGTTCATTGCGGTTGCATTAAAATCAATTAAAGGGAAACTAGATTCGGACTTGTCATTGACAATATTAACAACACTTGATTTTGGACTTGAAGAGGATTTGCTCCTCTTGTTTGAAGATTCACCGGTACTATGTTCTTTTGCCCTCATTTCAGCTTCCTCTTCAAGCACTTTGACATACAGTTCTGCAACGGTATAGGTTTTTCCACAATTTTTGGTGGCTTGGTGGAAAACATCGAAGAATGGTGGCAGTGCCTTCAGCAAACAACACTTAATGGTTTCTTCAGAAATTTCAGAGTTTTGTGTAGGGCTGAGACCTTTTTAGTAAGTATAGAGACTGGTTCTCCTTCTTCCAACCGCATAGGGTTGAGTTGATTTTGGAGAGACTATCTTAGATTCATTCTTAACTTCAAAGGTTTCTTTCAGTTTCTCCCACATTTTGTAAGCAGTTTCCTCCTTCTTGACCAATTGGACATACTCTTTTGAAATGCTGAGGCATATCAGCATTTGTGCTAGATGATATTTTTCTGGTTTTATAGGTGGTTGAACAAATCATTCTTTCTATAGGCCATTTTCTTTGATGAGTAACCTTATCCAGAACATCCAAACATTATAGTTCATAGTTGAAAGTGCCTAATTTTCAGGCAATGGCACACATGCTTTTCTTGGCATTGGTGAGGGCTTAGGGCTAGCTTCTCCACTTGAATTTTGATTAACTTCATTGGATGGCAATGCAACTTGTTTTCTGAGAGCCAGCTTTGGAAAAACATGCATTCACACATTGTTCTGCTCCAATACCATGTTAGGAAAAGTGAAACCCTAGGGCTAGGATCACTAGTAGTGAGCAAAGCTATGCCCAAGAAGCATCAATCAAATATCAAGACTGGTTGGACAATAGCATGATAGAGTTACTTTCAAACATCCCAAACTAGAATAGATTTCTTATTTCATTTTCTTTTTATGGCAAATAAGGCTTGTATACTGACTGTGACTCTTTGAGCAATACATTGATCTCATTTGTAATTGCATGAGCATTCTAGGTGAAGATTTTATAAGAGGATGGTATATCCACCTGCTCATTTTCTATTCATGATTTTAGTTTTCTGTACATTTAACTTTCATTTGTGAATGTTGACATAAGTCATCAAGAGTACTAAGCATTTGTTGCAAATCTTCATTTAGTTTGAAATTAAAATAATATTATTAGAATAAGGTAAGATTCTGATAGTACTAATTTCAGTTGTAGCTGCAAATTGGCTTGGCACTTTATGTATCCACTTTTTGAGTTCATTAATAAAAAGCCTAAACAAAGTAGGAGAAAGAGAACATCCTTGTTTTATACGAATACAATTATTCAATAAAATTCTTTCTGGTGCATTTGTAAACTGGATGCATATATCTTTTCGAAAGTTTTTGGATGGCAAATAATAGTGTGTTGGGAACTCTTAAATTTTCCAAAAACTTCAATAACTTGTTTGGATTGATTGAATCATAGGTTTTAGAGAAGTATACAAAGCAGATAAATGTTTTCTTGATGGTCTTTTTGCTAGATCAGTGAGATATTGTAAAGTGATGAAGTGATTTTTGGTAGAATCGTGCTTCCTAAATCCTGCTTGAAAAATTTCATGTATCTTATTTTTTGCTACCCATCTTCCCAACATCGATTCTAGAATAGTGTTCAGAAGCTTAATAAAAATGTTGTTGATTACAACTAGTCTACAATTATTTAGCTTTTTAGGTCTCTTTTTTGAAATATGATAATTGGCATATTGATTCAAAATTCCTTTTCTAACTCCACTTGCACAACTAAATTTAACTAGCTCTAGGTGGCATTCTTTTCCAATGGCCCTCTCCATTTAAGCATCTATCAATATAAGTTATTTGCATCAATAGTGCATCTCTCCATATAAGTTATTTGCATCAATAGTTTTGCCTTGCGTTGTATCATTAGAAGAACTGAACTGTGCATTATCACTGTTGTATAACTCTTCCATTCTATCATTATTGTTAAACAAAACTTGATAAAAAAATTTCAATATTTTTGAGAGAGAGAGCATAGTCCATTGTGTTTTTACTTTAAATTAAATGCTAGAAACATTTCAGATTTTTCTTTACCTTTTGTAATAAAATAATTTGGAAAAGATAGTCACTTTACAAAAAAGCAGGGTAAACTATTTAAAATATCATAACACATATCCTTGTTCCTAAGTTTTCTAAACTCTTTGTAAAATAAAATCAATTTTCAACATGTCATTCACCATTAAAAAACCTGGTTCCAAATGATCGTTACTGTGTTTTATCTTTGTCTAACAAATTGTCTCTTCTTAGCATGAATTACATTTTGACTTGATAGTCTGAGGTGACTTCTGAGTCTACAACAAAATTCTAGCTATCAATTACATTTTGACTTGATAGTCTGAGGTGACTTCTGAGTCTACAACAAAATTCTAGCTATCATTTACATTTTGACGTTTGGGAACATTGAGGTTTGCTATAAGTATAGTTTTTGTACAACTCACATTTGAAATCCAAATTTTCTGAATTTCATTTTAAAAATCTTCCTTCATTTTTGCAGTTTTCTGATAGTAGAGTTTTTTTCAAAATAATGTTTGCATTATGGAATATCTGATATGTTGTGTGTTTGTTAATAACACTAACTTAGTTGTATATTTTTAATATATATCTATAATTTGGTCAAGAAAATCGTGCAAAAATTGAGTTAAAATTTACTTCATTTACTATAGTGAATATAATCCAAGTTACTATATTACCATATACAATCTATTCCATAACAATTTTAGTTAGATCATTGTGATTGCATAATGAGAAGGGTAACTAATTCCAAGTTTGGTAGTAAATCTTGTAATGCAAAATATTTCTGAATTCTCATGGATTGTTGTTTGCTAGGCATGCTTCCCTTGCCTTTCCAAATTTCATTCCTTGTGCATTGCAATTAAAAAACATAAACATAGAAGCCACACATATGATTGGATGAAATGTGTTAGTGTTATGGATGAAATATTATTTAGCGTTACAGATAGACTCTCCCTGGAGTGTTATGGACAGAATATTATTTAGCATTATCTATTTATGACTTTTAGTTGGTCTCTTGGCCAAAATCAAGTGTAAAGCATGATGAGAAAATTCAGTTATTTCTTCATCTAACTCAAAACATTTGATGTTTCTAGTATTATTTGGGCTAGAAAGAAGAAAATCAATGTTGAAGAAGCTTTGTGATCTTATAAAAGTTAAGGCTACATAGTTTTGGATATTTATTGATGCTAGTTTGAACCAATAGATCTAAATGTAAGCAATATAGATACTTGAGGTCTCTTGTTCAAGTGAATGGTGAGATTAACAGTAATGTCATCATGATCCTAGCATTGTCCCAACAAAATAGATTCAGCTACACGAGTTCTTTTTGCCATTTGTTTTTATCAAGAGCTAGATCTTTGTTTATTTGCAGTTTCTTCAAATGATCTTCGATCATTTTTCACCTATCTTCTTTGATCTTCCTTTTTATGGCTTTCTTGGAACAATGGTGTAGCAACCTTTATTTATGTCCAAACAATCTAAGCTTCCATTCTTGTAGCTTATTTGAAATAAAAGCCACTCCAAGTCTTCCTCTANATTCTTGTAGCTTATTTGAAATAAAAGCCACTCCAAGTCTTCCTCTGACGCTTGTATTATGTAGTTTATCTCTTCTAGTAACATTCAACATCCATCAAAACATTCACATTTTTACTACATTGATTTGTTGTTCATGCCTCTTTTGTATTACACAGCATTCAACGCCATATAAGATAGTAGACTCGATTGCTATCTTGTAAAATTTTCCCCTTAATTTTATTCATATTCTTTTATAATAGAGAATACCACTAGCCTATCTCCATTTTGTCCATGTTGCCTCATTTCTATTTTTGATATCTTTATCAATTTCACCATTTGATTGGAGGATTGACCCTAGGTAGCCAAACTGTTTGCAATGAGGGACCATTTTGCCTTGAATTGTTGATTCTGTTTCACCATTGTTTATGCTGTTATTAAAGTTGCATTTTATATATTCTGTTTTATTTCTGCTAATTTTTAAGCCTTTTGATTCTAGAGCATGTCTCTACTTCTTCATTTTACCAACACAATATCATTTGCAAATAACATACACTAAAGGATTTCATCTTGTATTTCCTTTGTTAATTTATCCATAGTAATGACAAATAAGTATGGACTAAGTGCAAACCCTTGATATAGACCTACTGTGACTGGAAAATTAGATGTTATTCCACAAGTTGTTCTAATTTTAGTGGTAGCTCCTTCATACATGTCTTAAATCACTTTAGGCACAAGGTCATATGCTTTTTCCAAGTCAATCAAGATCATATGAAAATTTTTTCTATATTTTTTGAATTTCTCCATCAATGTCATATCAAGAAAATAGCCTCTATAGTGGATCTCCTTGGCATAAATCCAAATTAATTTTGTGATACTGTTGATTCAAGTTTGAGATGTTGCTCTATGACTCTCTCCCAAAGCTTTATAGTTTGGCTCATTAGCTTGATTTGTTTATAGTTTGCACAATTTTATGTCTCCTTTATTTTTGTAAATGAGAAAAATAAAGCTTTTTCTCCAATTGTTAGGTATCTTTTGTATCTCCCAATGCTTTCCAAGCTTCTATAGGAATATTATTTGGTTCAACAGCTTTTGCATTTTTCATCTTTGATAAGGCTATCTTCACCTTAGAGAAAGAAAGTTCATTAATCAAACTGAAATTTGTTTTTTTTTTTGGATGTCTTCTCTTGGGAATTCTTCATTTAATAATTCTTGAAAATTGATTTTCCACTTATCCAAAATTTCATTATCTTTTACCAAAATTCTTTTGTTTGCTTCTTTGATGCATTTGACATGATCGATGTCCTTGCATTTCTTGTTTATGATTTTTGCCAATTTATAAATAGATTTTTCTCCTTCTTTTGTTTCTAATTTTTCATAAAAGCTAATGAAGGTCTTATGTTTGGCTTTGTTATTGCTACAATTGCCTCCTTTTTTGCCCTTTTGTATATTAGCCTGTTTTCTCGGCTACTACTTTGCTGCCATTTTCTAAAGCACTTTTCTAAACCTGAAAGGAAGATTGTTTTGATAGTTGAGTAGGATAGGTTATATAGAAACAATACCTCCTCTACAACAAGTGCTAATTTGGAAGAATGAGTACACTTATAGGGTTATAATTCAATTAGTTTAGATGGTGAAGCCGATATATCTCACAAATCATCTATCGAGTACAACTAATGTTAAGGGTCTCAAATGTAGAATTTGAAAGGATCTTATTCAGACCACTTAGTAGGGCAGATCATCTCCAAAAATTTGAAAATAGAAAATGTCTCGCAGTAAGGGGTAGATGAGTCATCGAAGGCTGTGATTTTCTAGTAGCTTATTTTTACATATGCAAGTTGTTTTTATCTATCCCGTATTGGAAGGTCCCATCACCAAATAGATTGCTGTACTATTATCATCTTCGAGGTTCTCCTAGTGTCTTACAATTAAATAGAAATATCTATCTACCATATCATGTACCAAATATCATGTATATACTAGAGCTTTTTTTCTGAGATAGACTTACAACTTAAATTGGATTTAAATAATACCAAAATAGTAAATATTTGATGCAACCCTTGTAATTGATACCGATGTGTATCACGAGAAAATTCAACGATGAAATTCACTGGGTTTAGGTAAGAAGATTTTATGTTTGTACTGCAGTGCGGGTAGTCCTATGGTTAGTTATGGAAGCATGCTGATAGCACGTTATAGACGGAACATGAATACTGACATAAGAGACACATCCAACTTTCAGGTCTTGTTTTATGTTGTTAGACACTATTGACATACGGCTGCTTATCTCACAGAATGGGGTACTGAAGTCTTATTATTTATCTCACATATGTGAGTTGCTAACCTGCGTACGTAGACAGTTCCCCCAAGTGTTTGATTTACTATTTGCTTATTAGTACCTTGCGTATGTGAGTTGCTGCTCTCTCCCTAGTTAGCTAAATTGAGTCACTTGTATCTATGACTAGACGTATCTATCAGTTTATATAGCTAAAGTATCTACTGCAAGTGGTTCCCTGAAGGGTTTGATTTTCTATGATAACCACTTATCTAGTTTATACAGCAGATAGCTCCCCAAATGGTTGGATTTCTTATTATTGTTTGGTTGGTAAAGGTTTCAAATGTTGATTCTGAAAGTGACTTCATTCTTCCTGCTTAGCAAGATTACTAAGGACAGTTGGGACCATACCATACACATGCTTCTAAAAAATTGAGAACAACAAAGATCCAGGAGTGTGAGCAGTACAAGCCCTGATAGATTGAAGGATATGTTTTACAGAACAACCATTAGACTTGTGATTCTTTATGTTGCAGAATGTTGGCCTATCAAATAGCATTAGGCTCAGTGCATGCATGTGGTAGAGAGGCATATGTTGAGCTGGATGTTTGGTATGATTAGGAAAGATCGAATCAACTTTCTTATTAGGGGAATTTTTGGAATAACACTTGTAAATGAGAAGGCAAGTTGTCTTAGATGGTTTAGTCATGTGCTAAGGAGACTAGAGAATGCTCATGTTAGAAGAGTTTACTTTATTAAAGTTAAAAGGGAACCAACAAAGAGGTAGACTGAAACATACTTGGTTTGCTTGCATAAAGAAAGGCATCCAAGATTTAGGTATTAATGTTTATTTAGGATAAGGCTAGGATGATAATGATTTAGAACTAATAGATTTAGTCTTTGTCACCAGTCTAACAAATGTTTTCTCTTGTGGTTGAATTGCTTATCCTCAAAGCATTGATTCAATTTTGCACTTTTTTCATATTTTAAAGAGCCTTGAAAATTCCAATGACTAACAGGAATTTTATCAGAACTAATTCTAGCCTTAAGGTTACCACAAAGATAATTTTTTCCTTTTTGACCAAAACTAGTAATATTGATGCCATGGGATTGGAAGGTAAAATCTTATGATAAACCTTCTTGTTCGTAAATAGTAGCCTTTATTGGTGCAAAGTAGCAAACATTTAAGAATAAAAATGATTTTTTCTATCATTTTCTAGCCAAACATATTGATCATATTCATCTACCATTTCTACTTGAACTTGTCAACGAAGATACTTTTGAATTAAAACAGCCAATCATGCACATGTTCTTCCACAATCTGCATTTCCTGTATAAGGGAAAGGGAAAATCCATAAATTTGGAACAAAAATTTTGGAGTCTTCAATTTTTCAAGTTTCAGCTTTATACCAAACATGGGTGTTTTAGTTGGTATAGGTGATTCTTAGGTGTAGTACCATTTACACAGTGACCAGTAAACCTGTAGGAATAGCATAGTATAGTACAGTATATGGAAAAAACACTACTTGGTGAAAAAGGTTTTTTCATAACTGATTTCAAACCATCTGCTAAAGGTTGTAACAATCTGAATGATCCAACTACATTAGGATCCATGCTTATGAGACCCCACCCTCAAATGCCGGGGATCTTCTGCTCTTTTTTTTTCCCGCAGGAGTTGCATTATCCTAAAAAACAAAAAACATAATTCCGGCTTTGTGGGGCAGTAGCCCAACTCATTCTTTGGGGGTGGGAAAATAGGAAAGTTTAGAGCAAAAATTTTGGAGAGTCGTCAAAGTTTCAAGTTTTAGAAACCATAAGAACCACAAACTTTAAGAGAGTCCAAAGATTACAAAGTGACCCGCAAGTTACTTGCAACTGGTAAACAAAAACAGAAGCAAATTGCACTCACTAGGACGATTGCTACTAAATAAGCTTAAAAAAATACATTTCCTTACTTAGCACATGTTAGAAGAAATTCATATTATTTTGAAAGCCTACCGCATGACATTGGAGTTCACCAAAAATTTTAAAACTATTAGGTTTCTTAGGTCTAGTACTGCTCACACGGTGACCAATAAACCAGTAGGCATATTTTAGTATATAGAAAAAACACTACTTGGTGAAATAGGTTTTTTCATAACAGATCTCTAACCATCTGCTAAAAGTTGTAACAATCCGAACAATCCAATTGGACCCATGCTTATGGGGCCCAGCCTCAAATGCTGGGGATTTTTCTGCTCTCTTTGTTTTTTTTTTTGGGGTGGTAGTTGCATTATACTAAAAAAACAGCCTAATACCTAATTCCTGCTTCGTGGGGCATTAGCCCACCTTACTCTTGGGTGTGGGAAAATAGGAAAATTTAGAGTAAAAATTTTGGAGAGTTCAGATTTTCAAGTTTCAGAAACCATAGGAACCACAAACTTTAAGAGAGTCTAAAGGTTACAAAGTGACCCCCAAGTTAGGTGCAACTGGTAAACAAAAGCAGAAGCAAATTGCACTCCCTAAGTGATTGCTAATAAATAACCTTTAAAAAAGGGCATTTCCTCATTCAGCACATGTAAGAAGAAATTTATATTATTTTGAAAGCCTACCACATGACATTGGAGTTCAACCGAACTGGCAAATGCAATACCAAAAATGTTAACACTATTAAAGAAAGATATATGATATAGCATCTTCATTTTATTTGCTATTGATTCATTAGTGTTTAAAAATCTACACTAAAGACATTTTATATCTTCTTTGTGGAGTTTTTTGAATACTTAGTTTGGATAATTATTGCATTACCTTTTGCATTCAAAGATGTCATGGAACTTTTTTTGTTTTTTTGTTTTCACTTCCTTTACTCTCTTCCATTGTATTGATCTTTCTGCAAGTTCCTTGTTGGTAAAGTCTTTATCTGACAACAATGTGCCTAGGTTTACCCTTCTAGGACCAGAACAGACTTATTGCTTCATTTTAGGTGATTTAGCATTATTTTGTCTACAATCCCTTTCACTTCTGTAACTATGCCTTCATTTTCTTTACCTCCATCTTAACAAACTGGAGTTTGATGGCTTTTTTCTTCCTTTTTCTTCTTGTTCAGCTAGAAGTTAGCAAATCACCACATCTATGTGATTTTTTTCCTCATCGATTTTTTCAAGTTGCTTCTTCAGTAGACCTACTTGATTATAGTTGTTAAACTAGCAATTTTAGCATTCCTTCAATTTTTTCTTCAACAATTTCTTTTAGCTGCTTCATTATTTGATTTCCTTTGGTCTTAGCTTCCCATGTAGTCAACTTAGCTTCCGATGTTATGATATTCTAACAAATTTCGTCCATTTGTAGTGATCAGTCGTTAATTTTTACCAGCATTTCCTCATACATTGCAGGTTGCACTACTCTGCTTTTCTGTTGAACCTTTGAAACTTGAATCATTTTAGCGTTTTGCCACCTAGATTCTATCTCAAAATTTTGAAATTGAAGTGCCTGTTTGCATTTTCACACAAACCTAATCATTGTAAGCCTTAATTCAGTTCACTGGTGCTGCAGTTTCTCCTTGAAAACCTAAGTGTTGGTATGTGTTGAACCTCATAAATATCCAAGCCATTGAAGTTTGGCTTCATGAGCACGTTTGACCATAATATCCAACACTCAACTAATGTATCCATTGTTCAAGACTTGCAACTAATGAACAAAAGGTTAATGTGAATCGACACAAAAACAACCATTTGGGTGGATAAGATCTTCTTAGTAGAATATTTGCAGAAATTATTCACAAAGGACCTTATAAAATGCCTAAGCATGTAATTTCTTTCTTAATTTAGAAACAAATACCTGCGAGTCAAACATTGTGCGAAAATATCACAACTGCCCCTTGTTTTAAGATTTTCTGTGAGACATGTTTTCTAGAGTTGTCTTGCATTGATTTGTGTCAGTTGTTTTGCAGTACATAGGCTTACATACTTTTGGGTGCTAGTGGACTTAGGATGTGTGAGTTAACAGCAAGGTGTTAGCTTAGTGGTAAGGACCTTGGCATGGAAACCCTAGGTTACAGGTTCAATTCTAGTGGGCAATGCTGAGTTAGAGATAAAAAAAGAATTTTTGTATAAAGAATTCTGAAACTGCTCATTCCTATACATTTAAGAGGACATCAATGGACCTAAGTTAAAATCCAGTCTTAGTTACAGCATATTTTATAGTACAGTGTTAAGCTTTAAATAATTTGGAGAAGTATTTTCATAGGTGCCAAAAGTGAGGCGAAATAGATTGTTATCAGCAATTTGTGTTTCTAGTTATTTTTTATGCATGCTTTAATGCAGTTAACATTGATATTTGGCTGTTTGCATGACTAAAGGTAAAACTGATATCAAGGAAGGGCTCTGGAAAACATAAATATAGTTTTCAACGTGTTGAATGTCTTCCTTTAAACGAGCTTCAAATTTGTAACTGTGAAGAACACAGTGCATATGATAATGCAAAATCCATCAGTGATGAACATGACTTCTCAGATCCTTATAAAGGCATTAGTGAACGAGAGAGAGCTATGATGGATGTAGTTATGCAAAGGCTTTTTGCTGCTGATGAAGAACCAAATTCGATATCCAAACAGAGCACTGCAGAATATAGTTTTCTCCATGCAAACATGCATCATAACAATGTGAAAATAGACATGGATAAGTTCAATGATTTACATGATGACAAAGAATCAAATATTATTCAGGTTGCTGCCAAAAGCATTGATGTGCACAATGACACAACAATTAAAAATCGAATGAACAAAGGACAAGCTAACCTTGAGGCTACGGAGGATCTACTGGTACGTTTTTTCTGGGTTTCTTTTCTTTTTATAACCTTGAATGCCATAAAATCATGATTTTTGTCGTCGGTATGGGCGTCCACGGTCTTTGCAAAATCTCAAATAAATTGAACATGACCTCGTATCTTTGAAGTAGAACAATTGTCAGAAAACCCAACGGCAATGAAACCTGATTGCTATGGTTCTCTCTCTGGCATATTAAAGATATGTGACCCACATCTAATCTTCCATAGACAATTCCATTTTTATTGACAGTATAGCCTTGATTTACATGGATTTTTATTGACAGTAGCGACAGATTCTTCCTTATATTTCTCTGCCTCAACAGCCTTTCATCTTTGTGTTGAAAAAGAATCGAAAGAACGTAAATGAATTGCATCATAACAATTTTTTCTTTGCAAGAGGTTTTGAATCATACAAGATTCATCCTTTGTTGTAATTGATTTCTCAAGGATTCTAGAGAGAGTACATAACCTTACAGTTGGCTGCTAGTTGAGATGTTGTGGGTAATGGTTAGTAAATGGCAAGTTCTGGTAAAAAACCAAAAAAGGAAAAAGATTAATTTTAAATGGTATAACGGCTAATGTTAAAAAAATAATCATTAACAAATTTTTTTTCTCTTAACTTCATGTTATGTCGAATGATGTGCTTGGATATACTAAGTTATAGGAAACCTGTTGAATTCATTTTTTTGAATGCATTTGCTTCATCTTATCTAAGCTATGGAGCTTGGCTTGTGACTGACTGTGGGGGCATGTGCAAAGGCCAAGGCTATATACCACGCTACACTTTGTTTATCGCCAGCCATGTTAGGTGTGAAGTCGGTCACTTACTTAACGGTCATAGTTATTTTGTATGAATTTATTGCATATGCAAGGAATAGTTGATGTTCTTACTGGGTTGATGACCAGGCCTCAGTAATATCTGGATGTATTCCTAATCTAAAATGTATCGTTGATGGAGGTTAACTCTTAGTTGTATTGCTACTCAACACTTCTTTCTTTATCTGATGTTGTGCAATTGTACGTCGACATGTTTAATGACATTCTTGTATAAGATGATTACTTTTTGGAGGCTATTTCTCCATGTTATACCCATGTTCATCTTGAACGTGCAGTATTCAGGGTGTGTGCATGATGAGGGATAAGAAATTAAATAAAATGAAGAGGATATTGAAACTGAAATTGAGATTTTATTGGGGTGTTGGAACCTTAAACAATTTATCTATAGGTACATTCCAAGACATATAGCCAACATGATGCATTAAAAGTGTTATGCAGGATTATAATGATGTCAGAGTAGTGTGCCATATGGAATTGAATATCTAACTTGCACATCAGAAGCCTCATGCTCTAACTACATGAGCAATGCCTCATTGATGATCTGAATTTTTATTATGTTTGTAAATCATTTAGATCTATTGGACAGTAAGAATGTATATGCTATGAGTTTTGAAAACAATATTAAGAAAATCACCTGGTGTTCTTAATATTCTACTTATATCTAATGTGCTAAAAACTAAGACATTGTAGGGAAATGTAGTGTTCATCTTCAATGCTATTTTGATTTTGATATTACAGTTTGACATACTTGTTGTTCATGAGGATTTTAAAGCAATTTGTTTTAACTCTCAGATGATAAGATTCTATTCATGCTTTGTTAATTGTGCATTGCAAATTGTAAGGGATAATAACTATGAAATAGTTTGCCTTTCAATTAAGGCTTTCCTTGATATCATTCAAGTAGAAATGTTTTTTTCTTCTACATTTTCCCAATTTTTTTTTGAAATGTTGTTTTTTTCAACCCTTGTGAACCTGACTATGATCAGAATAAAGAATGTACTCTTGACTATTCCATTTATTGAGCTATAAAACTCCATAATAATATCATGTTTTATCTTGGGTTGTTAGCATCACTTTTAGGAATTCAGATAGATTATGAGTATAGGGTATAAATTGATGAGTAGTGTATCATCTCTACATCAACAATCATAACATCATATTGTGTGTCTCTTCACTTTAAATTTATACAGTAGAAAAAGCTTTTGAATTTCTTCCGTGTATTTCCAATATTTATTTGCTAGATGGTACCCAATACAACACACCCATAAAGAATATTTGGTTGGACATAGCATGATAGAGCTGCTTTTAAACATCTCAAGCTAGAGTAGATCCCTTCTTACATTTGCTTTCTATGGTAAATAAGGCTTACATACCAGTTGTGACTCTTTAAGCAATACATTGATCCAATTTGTAATTGTAGGAGCATTCTAGCAGTGTTGATATATGATACATCATGGTGATTCAGTTAGATTATTAGATATTTAAAGAAAAAAAATCAGGGACTTTTAAAGAATGCTATAGTAGATATTCAAGGTATTAGCTTAGTGGTAAGAGTCCTGTTATAAAAACCCTAGATTATAGGTTCAATCCTAGTGAACAACACTAAGTTAATGAATTAAAAAAATCCCATAAAAAAATTTAAAAACTGTTATCTGATAGATCCAGGAGGACATCATATTAGATTATTAGATGCAAAAATAATTTATCATGGACTTTGGAACATTGTTATGGTAGATATCCCATGTTAGAATTGGAAGTCATGATGTTCCGGTTGGTAAGTCATTTCAACTCTTCGAGTCTCTTAATTTCTGGCTTTTTAAATGTTCGTGCAGGGAATCAAGGGTCAAGCGATGTCATGCAGTGGAACATCAAATAGAGTATCACATATAATTAGCATTGACACAACAGATTTGAATAATAAGAATGCCTTTGGATCTGAAGAAAGGTTAAAACCAGCTTTGAAGTCTGATGAGTATACTCTCAATAAGATAAGGACCAACTCGGGCAATGATATTAGGCAGCATCTGAAAGATCCAAAAGGAATGCCTAGTTGCACAAAATTAGGAAGACAAGTTAACAGTACCTTGTGGTTACAGAAGGATTCTTGGAAAAATATGGTAGGTCAGACTGGTAAAGCTTCCTTTTCTCTTTCGAACATAACTGGAGCTGCTTTACCTCATAATGTTCCCAAAGAAAATAAAACAGATACAGAAGCTGTAAAAAGTGTGACCTCCATAGAAAACAGAACTATGAAAAAAAGGAACAGTGTCTCTCTTTCCTCTCTGGACATTGTTTCTTCTCATGAAGTTGAAACCGAAAAGCGTGACAAGAAAAAGAGGAATGAGGCTGCAGGGCTATCTCAGAGCATAACGTCTGCTGTAGGTAGAAACCATCATGAAATTAGAAAGTTAGCCTGCTGTGATGGTTGTGTTAATAATGAGGATAAAAGACTTTTGGAAAATAATTCAACGAAATTTGGAAAATGCTCATCAGAAATGAAGTGTAATGTTGACTTGAAAAATCACGAAAATGTCAGTTTGTCTCAGTTTAAAGGTTATGGGCAAATTTGGGGGCAGAAATCTCCCTGGAAAAATCTGGTTGCTGAAGATGATGAAACAAATGCATCCTTTCTCTTAAGTAATGTCATAAGAACTGAACCTGATTTGCCAAGGCCACTAGTTGTGAAAGATGACCTTGATGCTGCAGCAAACACAAAACTGACTGTTGTGGATGGGCTCGAAGTTGGCAGGCAAGAGGAGGTATCAAAATTGACTCTGGAAATGAATACAACTGATAATCTTCAAAGTACAGTAAATGTCGTTAATGCTTCATTGTTGCAAGAAGATGACAAAGAAAGGACACCTGATGACAGTTTGCAGTTGCCTGAAAAAGCTTCAGAATCGTCTGAAAGGTGCATATTCATGCGATCTAATACAGCGGTGAATGAGTGGTGGAAATACAGAGGCTTAGCTCGGAATCATGCTAAGTTATATAGGAAGTCAGCTCTTCGGACAAAGAAGATCTTAGAAGTTTAGTCTGATAGAGGGCTCTCATGCAACCAACCTCTCATGCATAACGCATTAACTGAATCAATTTCAATTTTGGTACAGTGCTGTTTTCACTGAGATAATTCTCGACTTTGCATTGCAAAACGATGTTTTATTTATTTATTTTTTTTAAAAACTGTAACTGTGTTGGAATGAAAACAGCATGTTTGGTGGCGGAAATCGTCGAATTGAACATCTGGATTCCACAACTTATTGGCATCCATACCCAATGGGGTATTTTTTTTAACTTAATACAACATTTACATATAATTTTTTTCTTTCCTTTGTCAACGTTTGGATAGGTTAACTTAAGTCTAATCTTCCATATTTGTTTCTATGATCAGTTGATCCTAGAAAGTGTTTGCCTTTTAAACCCATTCTGTTTTTGCATACTTGAAGAATTTCTATATACAAATTATTCATTTGTTTCCATGGTAGCAGTACTTTCTACAACAATAAAAAAGATTCCTCCATATTTTATCAAGGCCTAAGTTACGAAGACATCAAGACCAAGTTGGGTAACTAATTAGCTTTTTCATTAGGGCCTTCTAGAGCATTGGCTTTCATCCTAATTTCTGAAAAATATAAGTTGCAAAAGTTGTCAAAAAAATAAGACACCATAAGAATTTTATAGTGACTTATATTGCAATTTTTGGATATTTTGCTGTCATTACATTTGCAATTCTCAAATTTAAGCAATTTTTAAGAGTATATCGAAGTATATCACCTAAAGGCTAAATGGTCATCTTGAAAAGGTCATCTTAAAAAGGAAGGTTCTAAGAAGGTTGATGGATGAGTGAGTGGAAGGTTAGCCTTGAAACCACATTTTCCAGCTTAGGTAACAAATCATGATTGAAATTTTATGAGAGGATTGATCCTCTTTGCTTCTTGGAGAGTAACAACATTATTTCTTGATAGTACCAAAATGATGTAAATGAAGGGTTTGAGTGGAGAGAATGATGGGTTTTGAATTGTTGGAAGGGTGAAGAGTATCAATTTTTATTTTTGAAAGTAAAACTATTAACAATAGCATTAAGAATATTGTTGATGAGGAAGTTAATTAGGGAGAAACATCTTTTAAGAATATTTATTGCAAGACTTAGTATTACCCACTAGAATTGAATCCATGACTTGGAATTACCAAATTAAGAGTCTTACCACTAGGCTAACACCTTATTAAAAGAAGTTCAACTAATTATGTTTGTAATAGTTTAAACTATTATGTTAATTATAATTAATTAATTCCTATAACTTTTCAATAACCAGTAGAATTTTAGCAATGGCTAACTCTTTAAGAAAAGTAATTCATAGCTTTTCACCATGAAATTTAGGTTTGAAATTATTGTAGTTGATCGATCATAAATTAGAAGATAATGTAGATAGAATGTACAAATGAGTTATAGTTCTAAAATTTAAAATGATAGTACTAAAAAAGAAGTGTGTACAATATTTGATAGAGAAATGTATCTTATATCATGACTAATTTTAAAAACCTTCAAAATTGGAAAAGAAGCTATTGCTTTCAAATATCTGGAATTTAGTAGCTTAAGAAGAGAGATGCCAATTCAAGATCAAAATAAAGGTTTAGTTGAGCTTACACTTATTTTAAGCAAAGCGTATGATCATGTCTTATGAAAATTTTTAGATGTCATAGTATATAAATTTGGATTTATTGATTATTGGTGTTCAATACTTAAAGAGTATTATGCTATTGCTTCATTTTCAATGTTGTTCAATGGAGTAAACAAGAAATATGTTATAGCAACAATGGGCTAAGACAAGATCACACCAACTTATGGTTTGATATTTACATGTGCAAGTTATTCATAGAAGGTGAAGAAAGATACATTTGAAATGTTAAAACATTTTGTTTTCTTTCTATCTTTTAGGGATTAGCAATCAAAATATTTTGCCCTAGTCTTCTAAGCATAGATTTAGGTATATCTTATTTCTAGAAAGAGTTGGAATTGTGAATTGGGGTTCTATAAAAGAGGGTTCAAATGTAACAACGTTGCCCTGATGTTGTCCAGCACCCTAAGGAATTCACTAAGATCTAATGGATTTGGGGTGGAAGACTTGGGGAATACACCTGAAGCAAGCAAGCAACTTAAGTGAGTGCAAGCAAAATCACAGCTTCTTAACATATATGGCAACACACCTCACGGAGGGTAACCAACTCCAAAACGAGGACAATGTAAACAAGCACACAAACAACCTTGTAGACAACATCAATGGAAGGGGAAATGATGCATCTACAAGGGAAGGTGCCTCACCCCCAGATCCCTCATGATCTAGTACAAGGTGTGGCCTAGCACCACACCAAAACTATCCAGTTTTGGCTGCCTACATATCTATGACCGCCGTAGAATCAGGGCCATGTAGTTCTCCACAGTGAGGGGGGGATGAAGAGGACTTAGAAGAGAGTTACAACAAGAGGGTGTCTTGTTGCTAGCTTGGTACTACCAAGCCAGGGTGGGTTTTCTAACACTTGAGAGTCACTCGAGGACGCCTCAAAGTGTTCCATGGCCCTCGAACCATGGGGAGAGCCTAGGAGAACCACCACCCTGGGACATCTCTCACAATCCTCCCTCACACAAAGAAGCGACATCCTCGGAGTAGAGCCTAGGATAGCTTTGAGAGTACACTTCTGTATGGGTTTGGAACTTCGTCAACTCCAACGATCCGTCAACTCCTCTAATGCTAGGCTTGAAGGAAGTTACCAACCTCAACACCTGATACGTCCTTCCATCCAATGCCTTGCATGAAATGCAAGGGGCAATTGGAGAAAGCCCAAAGACTTCCCTACTCTATAACAAGCAGGAGAGTCCAACCCAAAGGGGCAATGTCTCTAAGGCATCCCCTAGATCTGTCCCTTCTGAGGGTCTAGAGACATATCTTCTTGCGTAAACCCATACTAATGCAAGAAGACAACTCCTCTTCTGCAAGTCCTGTTGAGTTCCTTTGTGATTGGCATCTTAGCACCCATTGATTTTTTTTAATTATTGATTTTGAGGGCTCACCAGGGCCACTACCCATGGTGAGGGACTTGGGAACATCAAACCAAGAGGGAAGACATGATCCGAAAGAGCCATGTCTCCGCAAGCAACTCATGCTTGCCAGAACTTCATGTTTTGCTACTCGCATCCAGACCCATAGGGTCTCACCAGTGCAACCATCTGAGCACTGATTCCACACACACTTGTACCATGCACATTTTTTTCATCATGTTNTCCTTTGTGATTGGCATCTTAGCACCCATTGATTTTTTTTAATTATCGATTTTGAGGGCTCACCAGGGCCACTACCCATGGTGAGGGACTTGGGAACATCAAACCAAGAGGGAAGACATGATCCGAAAGAGCCATGTCTCCGCAAGCAACTCATGCTTGCCAGAACTTCATGTTTTGCTACTCGCATCCAGACCCATGGGGTCTCACCAGTGCAACCATCTGAGCACTGATTCCACACGCACTTGTACCATGCACATTTTTTT
>MNCI01023765.1:246324-277202 GCA_015680685.1 Gnetum montanum | reverse complement strand
GGGGAAGTTTTTGAAATTTTTCTCTACGACTTGCGATTGAGTGACCCTTGCTTTTTTCACTATATCTTGCTCGCTAATACTTTGATTTTAATTCCATTTGAACCTGCTTGAACCTGGAGTGTTCAGCTTAGTTGTGGGGGAGGGACACTTGTCGAAAAGTGCTTAACTTTTTAAAAATTTGACATCGCCCAAAGGACATCATTTAGGGTAACTAACACTAACACTTAGAATAATTGTGCCTAAAAATTATTTAACCCTTAGGTATACTGGGAGACTAAAATGGAAACCACCTAAGTCACAGGACTCATTATTACAAACTTTTGGGCACTATCACACGTGATAACATAAGATCATTAATTAAGACAAGTAGTAAGGTATAACTTAACTTCAAAAACAACCTTACTAATGCTTGGCCCATGTAATTGTAGATGGCTCTGAAATGTGGACAACAAGAAGGTCCTACCCAGGGTGGAAGCAAACGAGCTTGGAGAGGTGGAAGACAAAGACCTACCGAACAACATGCATAATAGGAGGAGTAATCATTCAGCATTCATCAAGACGAACCTCCTACCGAACGGTCCGTGCAGGTAGAAGGAGGAGTTACTGCAGCACCTGAACTAGGACAACAACTCACGTTGCTCTAAGATTGTGTTCAGGCTATCCATGAGAAGTTCACATTTGCTGCAGTGATTGTCGAATTGAACTTTGAATCATTTGCAGAGTTCACTCCTAAGGCCGTTAGGGATCACCTCAAAGGGTCTCCCTTTTGGCCTATCCTCTTTGAAAGCTGTGCATGGTACTTAGGAGAGATATACCAATTTTGGCACAATAGGGAGCAAGGAACCACTATTAATATTTGTGGTGTGACAGTTGACTTCTTTGCATAGGCAATTTCAAAAGTGTTAAACATTCTGAATACAGGGCCCCAGGTTGCTTAGTTATCCACCTATTCAGACCCTGATGTGTGAAAGGATTGCTTGGAGAAGGCTTATGGTAGGGATAAAGCTTTTGGTGAATTGATGATGGAAGAGAGGGTTTACTTCAAAATTGGAACATATCACCTCTTCCCCACAAAAGGCCTAAAAAGAATATCGACGTATGCGGCTAGAGGATGTGCAGTGTTGATGGGAAAAGTTAACGCTAACCTACCCCATCTATATTTGACGGAGATCTTGAGGCAGTTCGAAGAACGAAAGATAGGGAAGATGGCATTTCCTTTCTCTTGTTTCATCAGAAAGCTTTGCGAATGTGCTGGTATTTAGGGGTACACCAATGATGTCCTCTGAAAAGTCCAAACTGCTTCATACGTTGAATTACTAAAGGCGCCAGCTCCAAGGAAAAGTACTGGTGAAGAGTTGAGACCAGAACAAGAAAAGAACAAATAGATGAGCCAATTGCAACTCAACTTGCAGGACCTAGTCAACCTCCAGCCATGGGTCCTAGCCAACAACAGGAAGCAGGGCCTAGCATAGGCCAGGATCAGCCACCATCGTCGCAAGACTACAGACCGTTGATGACCCTTCTTAGGGCCATTGCTGAGATAGTCAGTTGGGGAAGTCATGATGACGTAAACCTCTTCTGCATCATCAATGATGCCATTCAGCCTATAGTTTCATTGGATCACACAAGAGGGGAAGTATCCATTCACATAGGAGGAGGAGAAAGTAGATGGTCACAACAGATCTTAGGAAATGTGGCATCTTTCCAAGTGCAGTTAGAGATTGGTGAAGGGGCCACTGTGGTGGTCATGCAACACTAGAATGCCATGGGAGCTGTAGAAGTGGTTGCAAACCACATTAAAGAATCCTTTAATGTACCTATTATACCACTGGAAGATCTCTCAAGAGCACGGGATGCTCAAACTTTGGTCCGAACCTCAATGACTCCTGTAGAACATGAGGATGTGCTTGATAGATTAGTTCAAATAGGAAAAGTAATGATGTCCCTATTTGACATCCCTTAGGATGTAACAACAATTCAATTAGACCTCATTTCCACAAAGGGGAAGTTGGTCTTATCAAAAGTAAGGGCAAAGCATGCTGAAGCTGAAGTGTAGAAATTACAAGAGCAACTCATGGCCTTACAAGTAGCATAGCGGGGCCTTCTGTAATTTGTTCTCACAGACCAGCTAGAAAAATTTAGAATCAAGCAGCTAACAAAATTAATTGCAGAGAATAAGAGGGCGGTGGAAGAAAAGGAGAACGCTGTTTGGGATGCCTCCGCAGCACAGGCGCAAACTCATGCGCATCTTAAGTCACTCAAAGCCTTACATGAAGAAAACAAACAACTTACGACTGACAATCTTTGGTTGACCACTGTAGAAAAGAAAAAGAATTTTTTCAATGAACACTTTCATCAATTACGAGAACAATTCATCTAGGTCAACCGAGACATGAGCCATTTAGCCAGAGAAAATCGAACCCTCTCGATGGAGGAGGTACACGCCATTCATCAAAAGTCAGTGATTGAGATAAGCGCATGGTAGAATGAGGCTAAACAACATGAAAAATTGAAGGAGCACTTCTGCAATTAGGTGGGGATGTACAAAAAAATCCTGGAGAAGGAGATCCATATGTCCAAGGCCCAAATCAACACCATCAGTGCTTAACACATTGACTGGTGGGCCATATTGGATACATATGCCCTCATCCACCAAGCGGAAGTTAAAAATCGGGACCTGCAGATTCAGGACTTAACAGAGTACATGGAGTTGGCAAATCTTAGATATGCCAACCTTGCCATGTTAACAGTAGGGCGCTCGAGGTTAGAGCTTGAGCAGCAGGTAGCAACCACCCACATCAAATATGGAGAAAATTTGTAGAGCGCAAGAAGCTGGTGGAGAAACTGGATGTTGCAAATTCTGAACTTGAGGTGGTAAAAGCCGGCTACCAGGGACAGAAGGATGTTGCAACTGACTTGGCTCAATGGCTAATAGACCTTCACGAATACAAGAACAAAGCTAGAGTCTATGAGGAGGAAGGACAGGTGTTCACAGCTTGGAATGTCAAGGCCAACTAGATGTTTCTGCAACTACCTTGTCCATGGGAGGTGCTGAATCCGTCAAACATTGGAACACTAGCATGGATGGCACAAGACCCTTGGACCGAAGAGGAAAAGCTCTAGGACATACTTCAATGCCATCAAGCCTCAAAACTTAGAGCACAAGATAAAGGGAAGGCATCAATGGAGGAGCCACCGCCACCAGGAACTACATGAGTTTCAAATTTTTGTAGTTGTAGCATATTCTGTGTGTTGTGTCTTTATTTTGTTTTCTTTCCACACTACGGCATCATCCCCTATTTTCATGTAACAATCCCATACCTATCCACTGTGTAATCACTATAACTCGAGGATGAGTTTTTATTCAGTTGTGGGGGTATGATGGGACGCGATATCGTGTTTTCCCTTGCGATATTGCGTACGTGATATTGTAGTCCGTCGCCATGTCTATAAATAAGAGGTGGCTCTCCCTTGTTTCAAGATATAGAGTTAGATTGTAGAAAAACTCTGGCATTTTATCCCTCTAG
Organism: Gnetum montanum; assembly: GCA_015680685.1. NCBI lineage: Eukaryota > Viridiplantae > Streptophyta > Gnetopsida > Gnetales > Gnetaceae > Gnetum > Gnetum montanum. The sequence goes on along the minus strand of MNCI01023765.1, from coordinate 273,675 downwards.
AGATAGATTATTTTTCCAGTGTCTACCCGTAGTGTGGTGAATGTAATTGTACGACATCCTTTATTTGAGTGTGACATACTTGGACACGCACATGATTGGCAATAAAGATCGAGATTACTTCATCATTGTAGCATTCACTTTGTTTATTTATTTATTTAATTGTTATTTATTGCTTTCCTAATTAGTCTCTCTCACCCTTATCTCCTAGCAACGCGGAATGAGTACGACTTGATTATGAGCATTTAAGTGTGACTACTTGGTAACCCAGTAGCGTACCTAGGATCTGTGCTTGGTAATCCTAGTGGTAGTTGTGTACGAAGTCTAAGATGTGTACAAATAATCAAGGAATGGATGCTCATCACACTTAGGCTAGATTAGATTCTCTTACCCTTTCCTCCTAGTTTAGTTAATATTACTTTCCATTGCCTTCAGGAGTAGCATTAGATTAGGAACACATCATACACCTCACTTTGGACTAAACCATACGTGACAAATATAATAATAGTCTAGGTGGGAAGACAACGAATTGCAACCTAAGGATAATTATCTAGGTTCCACAACTAGTCTGTCTGTAGAGTTCGACTAGATCGCACGTGAGAATGCTCGTATTCATATGGTTGAGTGTAGGGGTACTCACCACTCATCAACAAGTCTTACCTAAATTCAATTTCACCTTGAGAACAACTCGAGATGCCAAGAAGTTCATCCCTTTGAAATTTTATTAAGGGGAATTTCTATTTCATCTTGGGAGATCTTGGTTTTTGTTTCATACATCCCAGTCAAGCCCATGTACATCAATTGTGGTGGACAAGACTGCACCACTACCTATTATCATTCAACCCAAATGATAGACACAAGTCAACAACAAAATTTGCCCATAGGAGGACTGGGTTCTCAAGATAGTTTTACAAGGAATGGGCTTCACCAACATCAGTTACAACTCAAAACACTACATGATTCATCCCCAAAGGATTTACAATGAGGGTGGTCTACTAGAGAACCCCAATAAGGAAGTTCCTCTGAAGCCCCCAAAAGCCGAGTGAGTACATAAGATCATGCCTTGCTTACAAGAACGAACATCAATAACGTGACCTCACAAAGGAGGTTCCCTAAATTTCACCCAGGTAACAACATTCTGTCTCAGAAAATAAACCCCAAGAGTTCACAAACATGGGGCAACTGCTAGGAACAAGTCCCAAACATCAACTGCTTCTAGGTCCCAAATAGGAGACAATCGTCTCAATACCACCTACATTATTATTTCATGAACTAAAGAGGGCATCCATCGAAATGGAGAATGACCCCTCATAGAATTAAAGATTCACCAAATAATATCATGCTCAACTCTGCTATCCCACCAGGGAGGTGAGAACACCAACATGAATTAACATTATACCAAAGACATGGGACAATACATTAGGGAGGGACTATGTGATACATTAGTGTACATAAGGGACAGAGTACACGGGAAAATTTAGCAAGATACCATAGCCTATTAGGCACAATGAGTCCCCTGTTATGGAATCACGCCATAGACCACAAAAGCACCAATAAGTCCCAAGCCATGAGAGTGCACCATAGCCCTTAGAAGCACCAAAAGTAATTGATCACAAACGCACGCCCACATGCATTAGAAGCCCCCAATCATGAGAGCATAGGCTCAAGTGTTTTGAGCACATTCAAGCCCACAAAGCAAGGCCACCAAGAGAAGATACAATTTCTATATTTGTAATGTCATTTATTCCAAGATGGACCACCATCCTAGCATTTGCTACTCCATGATCGTATCCAACATGGAAGAGCGAGTCTAGGTGCCAATACCTAGAACTCAAATCTACTCCACAGCTAGACATTGCAACATCACATTGATCTGAATTTTAGTTTGCCATTATAATTCACATGGCCATAGTGAATCACCTGCTATTAAGATCAAGCACATCGAACCAATTTTTTTGTATTTTAGGCTACATACCACCATCGATCATTTGTGGATAAGATCTTTGCCAATCCAGGAACACAAGAGAAAGTGTTTCCAAGATTTGTTCTGTCTCAAGGATGTTCACCAAAGTGCACACCTTCCAGGCATGCCAACATCACCAAGAACACATGGCACCAATTCAAGAGCACAATGGGCAAGGACATACCCTAGTCCATTTGTTACAACACTGTATCACAACTAAAGAATTTTCCATGAGGTTTTTATACATCAAGGCACAAAGGCCGTTTACAACATATAGCAAGGGCACTTCAAAACAAGCACTAGGAAAACACCATACATCAAGCTTGGCCTTGTCACAGGGTGTGGCATAGGCCTACAATGAGAAGACAACTAAGTCACATAGTGCAATACATCTAGCACTTTTGAGTGCATACAATCGAATTGAGAATATCACAAGGATATATTTCACACACCCGAGGATAGGAATACATTTTAATGAGAACATACATGGTATTTTGGAATGTTACCTAGGCCTAAAAGGTTATAGGACAAACTACCCAAGCCCATCCTAGGTTAAAGGATTTAGGCCACCAAGAGCATACCATGAAAGAACCATGCTATTCTGAGAAAAACCTATCTCTGTCACGAAGCATAAACGATCATCTATCACACTACACCACTTTCTCAAAACATACATGATCGACCATCACACTGAACCCACTACACAATTACCATCAAATGAAAATGATTTGGAACACAAATGTAATGATTGAATAATGAAACACGCGAACTACANATTCTCTATTGCCCATGACTCTAATGATTGTCTTGAGGTTTTGATCTTGGTTGAAAGCAATGTTAGTGGTTGGGAATGATTGTCATATATGAATCTTGAAATTTTGAGAGTGTGCGAGCTCTCTCTAGGTGTGCCTCATGATGAAATCATTTGTTGAGTGTATCTAATTAACCCATCAATGTTTTGCATGATTGATCTCTATGCATGTTACTAAGGTCTTGCTTTTTATGATGTGCAAGAGTGATATTACATTGTTATATGATCATGCTTGATGGTTCTATATGAGGCTAATGTGTTTATTGTGTTCCTGCTAACTTCTATGTTTCTGAGATTTTGTCTCAGTGTTTGCAGANAACATAGAAGTTAGCAGGAACACAATAAACACATTAGCCTCATATAGAACCATCAAGCATGATCATATAACAATGTAATATCACTCTTGCACATCATAAAAAGCAAGACCTTAGTAACATGCATAGAGATCAATCATGCAAAACATTGATGGGTTAATTAGATACACTCAACAAATGATTTCATCATGAGGCACACCTAGAGAGAGCTCGCACACTCTCAAAATTTCAAGATTCATATATGACAATAATTCCCAACCACTAACATTGCTTTCAACCAAGATCAAAACCTCAAGACAATCATTAGAGTCATGGGCAATAGAGAATCACATCTCAACTCAAAAATAAGGTGGAAGATCGAGGTCTAGCCAACAACATATTTGCATAAAATCAATCCTCACAACAATGAGAAACATCATAGAGGATGCATCCACAAGAAAGACTCTCATCAAAATAGGTGTGATCTCAATAAGAACCTACAATAGGATGACCCAAACTAGTAGTCTTTGAATCAAAGTGACCAAGAAATGTCACCAATCAAAAGAGTGATGCCACAAATCCAAGGGCAACACAACCAGCTCAAAAAAGGGAGTACAACTCACAAAGATCAACAACAAGGGCAATCATGCCTCATGCATAATAAGTTATCAAGTAAGAAAACAAGCACTTGGCTTTGGGATGGCACAAATAGCCTCAAAATGCATCCTCAATGTTCCCAACAATAAGTCATCATACTGCATAGAACACCAAGCCTTGCGTTACGAACGATAGACATGACGAAGATAACATGCATGAAGCGCAACCAAGAAGACATGCATACACAAATAGATAAACATACAATTGCAAACAAGAGTGTATGAAGTCTACCAACAACAATCTTAATCCACCTAGAATAAGGCTCACCAAAAGCACATGTTCGAAGGCCCTCCATCCTGAGGTGCCTAGGAACCATCTTGTCCCAATTTGTATTTCCACATATTCACTGTATCTAGGATGAGTTGGAGTGTAGGGATATCCTATCCTACAAAATTCAACAAATGCCATCCTGAAACATGTCATCTGGGTGGAAACCGAAGTAGAGACTCGGTCCGATTCGTCCTAGATGAATCATTGGAGACCAGAGATGAGAGCTCCTTGAGCAAAAAAATTCTTGAGTTTCCAATAGAACTCCTCTCTACCATATCACATACAATCACAACTAGTCCAACCACAAGTAAACAAGTGGAGGACATTACCACAACGCAATTGTTAACATCCTCAAGGAGAGCAACATACATTAGTTGCTCATAATTTAACATTTGTCCCCTCATGAAGAGCATAAAACATTGTCATAAGGAAACTCTTTAAAGAGTACATAAGGATATGATCCTAGATCAATCCAAAGGGACCATTAATTGAACAAACTCAATGGAGTAACACAACCAAAGAGCACATGCATATCACAACACAATTTTAAAAACACTCTGATACCATTTGTAACAACATTGCCCCGACGTTGTTCAGCACCCCAAGGAATTCACTAAGATCTAATGGATCTAGGATAGAAGACTTGGGGAATATGCCTCAAGTAAGCAAGAAACTCAAGAGTGAGTGCAAGCAAAATCATAGCTTCTTAACATCTATGGCAACGCACCTCACGGAGGGTAACCAACTCCAAAATGAGGACAATGTAAACAAGCACACAAACAACCTTGTAGACAACATTAGTGGGAGGGGAAATGATGTACCTACAAGGGAAGGTGTCTCACCCCTAGATCCCTCACAATCTGGTACAAGGTGTGGCCTGGCACCACACCAAAACTATCCAGTCTTGGCTGCCTACATATCTACGACTGCCATAGAATCAGGGCCATGTAGTTCTCTGTGGTGAGGGGGGGATGAAGAGGACTTAGAAGAGAGTTACAATAGGAGGGTGTCGTATTGCTAGCTTGGTATTGCCAAGCTAGGGTGGGTTTTCTAACACTTGAGAGTCAATCGAGGGTGCCTCAAAGTGTTCCATGGCCCCCAAACCATGGGGAGAGTCCAGGAGAACCACCACCCTAGAACATCTCTCACATCAAAGATTAGTTGATTGGCAGGTAAAGCTTCTTACTATGATTATAAGATCAAAATTAATTTGTAGTTGTCTTCAATTTATAAGAAAATGTGCCTTTTGTTGGATCAAAGGTTGTTTCCCTTTGGAATAAGGGTTGGAGAAGTGTGGAAATCCTTTTGGGTTCCATGCTATTCTAACTATCATTAGAACTACATGGGCCTTGATTCCTTGTGAACTTCATCATGAGGATATGTAAGTTTGTAGAGGAGCTTAGGCTTTGATGCTTAGGCCACCACCCTCTTTTTGGAGTGAGGCTTAGGGCTAGATGTGTTAGCATAGGAACATGTCATAGTTCTTTTAGGAGATCAGTGTGTTGTGCTTTCTTTGTATATGTGTGCATGTTTCTTGTTGGTTTGGTTACATAATGAATGCCTATGGTGACTCTAGCACCTCAAATTATTAGCTAATTGGTTGTATAGTAAGCTGTGGGGTGTAGTCCACCTTGAGTTTGCCCTCCCTCATTGCTACTATTTGGACTCTTAGGTGGTTTCTAAATGATGTTTTCCAAGGGCGGCACAATTATCCAATATGTATAACTATATTTAGTTTTATATTTTTTTTTACAAATTATTCTTGATATTTAAAACTATGAAAATTGAAATGTGTAATGAAATTGCACAACCAAGGCAATTTGCTTTGATGTCACATATCACATTTCAAAAAGAAAAATTGGAACTATATTTAAAAGGAATAAAATAGGTAAAATAGTGTAACCTCAATTGAAGTAATGCACCAAGTAGAAAACATAAAAAACAATATGGAAAGGACAAACTTTTCAATCTTAGGGATCTCTACTCTTAAGTGTATAACCTTACAATTGATACTTTGAAATAAGCAAGAGAAGAAAATTAATTGTAAGGAGGGAGAATGGTCCTAGTCTTGACAACATGTATATCACTTTCAACATATATGCTTGAATTTAAACTAGGAAAAATATTTCATATAGATATTTATGGCTAAATACCATTATTTGTAGAAAAGCTAGATTCACCAAAAAATGATGACATAAATTTTGTATCACAATTATTTTGTCGCTTAATGTTAACCTTACACTGAGAATATTTATGAACAATGATAATATTTTTATCAACATTAGTTTTAATCTGTTCATTAACAATATTCTTGTTAAATAAGGACAAATTTACTTCATTAATTATCTATCCATATTGATGAATGCTTCTTGTAATATAGGTAGAAATATTCACATTAACTTGACTTTTCATATCTTCAACTTTAGATAATTTTTTTCTATCCTTAACTTCAATACTTTTCTCTTTTCCTTAAATAAATATCTTTCATGATGACAAAAGTTACAAAAAATTAGGAAAATTATAATATGTAATTGATTGAATATAGGTCTTCTCGTCTGCTTGCAATACCAATTCTTTTTATGGTTAAGAGGTTTAATTTCAACAACAAAACATTTAGGAGAGTCAAATGGTGTGCAAATAGATTCCATATGTTTAATAAGACCTAGAAGACCAACAATTTGCTACTAAGCTCAAAATCAATGGAAGATTAAATAGCTTGACAAAACATAGAACTTTGGAATATTCTTCAGATTGAGTATCAAAATTTGATGTAATGAATCATCAACATTGCATGCTTATGTATATATGACCCTATATTTAGGGCACACTGCATCATTGAAGCATCACGTAGCTCAACAAGTAGGAAACATGAGAATAGTACCTAAACATGAGAATAAAACTTAAACATGAATGATTTGAATGTTGTGTTTTTGGATCACATCATTTAATTGTGAAGCAAAACTTCAATTATGAGGCATGTAACCTAAGATTGAAATGAATACATATTTTGATGTAAGATTAACCACCAATGTTTCATGCATAACAAATCAAATGTCTTCTTTACATCAACATTGCTAAAAAGAGGTGAAAAATTTCTACCCGCTCTATGGTAAATTTGCATTATGAGAATCAACCAAAATTTTTGCATCAAGCAACAAAAATTTCAACATCAATAGAAGAAGTTGGAGTTAATTTAGAAACCCCCATGGGGAAATGGTAATTCTAGAGAACTTAGATCTACTAACAAAACCCTTAATATCTAGAACACTTTAAACACATAGCTTGTAAAATTCGAGATTATAATGATTTTTGGAAAATAAAAAATGAAGATATCCAACTCCACTAATGTTAGTTCCAAGCCCATTATGAAAGGAGGAGGGTTAGTAGCTATTTGTAAAACCATGCCAAATCTCATAAAATATAAATAAAATATATCTATGATCTTCATTAATTTGGAAAAAACATATGACAGAATGCCTAGAGATATTATTTGGTGGACCTTGCAGAGCAAAAACCCCTTTGATAAATATATTAAAGTGATTTAAGACATGTATGAAGGAGCTACCACTAAACTTAGAACAACTTGTGGATCTACACTTAGCCCATACTTATTTGCCATTATGGTGGATGGATTCATAAAGGAAATAAAAGATGAATTCCCTTGGTGTATGCTATTTGCAGAGGATATTATGTTAGTGGATACTTCTTGAGAAAATATTTCTTCTAAAATGGAGAAGTGGAGACATGCTCTAGAATTAAAAAGGTTAAGAATTAGTAAAATTAAGATAAAATATACGGAATATAATTTTAATAATAGCATAAATAATGGTGAAATAGAAGTCAAAATTCAAGGCTGAAAATTTCCTCATTGCAAGTAGTTTTGCTTTCTAGTATCAATCCTCTAGTTAAATGGTGAAATTAATATATGGTAATGGTGTTTTATGTGATAAAATAATACTAATAAAACTATAAAATATGTTTTATAGGATAATAATTCAACTTGTTATCTTATATGGTATTGAATGTTGTAGAGTACAAAAGAGACATGAATAACAAATTAATGTGGTAAAAATGCAAATGTTTAGATGGATGTCATATGTTACCAAAAGAGATAAACTACATAATACATACATTAGAGGAAGATTTGGAACAACTTCTATACAAGACTAGTGGCTTAGATGGTTTGGACATGTGCAAAGAAGATCAGACAATAAGCCTATAAAAAAGCTTGCTACATCACTATTCGAAGAAAGCCACTCAAAGGAAGACCAAAAAAGACATAGGAAAACACAATTGAAGATGACTTGAAGAACCTACAAATAAATCAAGATCTTGCTCTTTATAGAGGCAAATAGCCAAAAAGAACTCATATAACCAACTACATTTTGTTGAGATATGGCTAGGATGACGACGACGACAAGTGAATGTAACCATAAGATAATAAAAGATAATTGTAAAAAGAAATAACATTACACCTCTTTATAATTCAATAGTTACTACACTATTTAAGAAAACAAATGATAAACAATTGGAGTAACAATAATATATAACATAGTATATCATAATTATGATAGTTTTAGTTGTACACAATTGATGGATGATGTTGATATAAATTGATTATAAGAGGCCTTCCACAAGGACATGTGTGATATAATGTATTATGATCCATATGTGCTTTGTTTTGTTTTGAGAGCTGATGAGCAGTGAGAGTTCCCAATGTCTAATGATATAATTCATACGGGTGTATAAACACAACCATATTTTAATTCATAGATGGTGTTGTGATCGAAAATTTCAGTCATTGGAAAAAACTAGAGATCCTTGGTGAAATAGTTCCTTAACCCATGAATCCCTAGGGCCTCTACTAGAAAAAATGGGATTCAGGGTGCCCTGGCTAGTCCAGCAGATCAACCAGGGAGTTATGAAATGCAAAATGTGAAAATACAAATAGATCCAAATAATGCAGAGAAAATAAATTTATTTTGAACATAAAGCTCAAAACTTGAAACTTTATTGAGAAAGAATAAAGATTAAGTTAGAGAAATGTATACAAATGGTGCTTGGATGCATAGAAAGCGTTCACTTATGTAGGAGTTCAAAGCCCATTGAAGCTGATGTGATCTGTTCCACAATCTAGGTGCTAAGCCACTCTTGATGCTATCAAACCTTCCTCTACTATTACAACCTTAGATCTACATGTTGGATCACTACTGGGGGGTGAGAAAGGTGAAACATTTGGATGTTAGATTGCTCCATGCTAGGGTTTGGAAATCCTAGAAGTGTAGTGTTGACACCAAAAATCCAAAAATCTCAAGGTGATTATGCTTCCACTATGGGGTTCAAGAGGATGCAAACATGGGAGATTGCAAGAACCCTTGAGTGCTTGAAAATTTCCCAAGTTNGGCGCTGTTGAATATACATAGTAAGTGCTTACCCCCCATAGCCATTTCATTTACTATAAATAGTAACCAGGGAACACCTTCCACGTTGGAGATGAATCTTGCATGTGTTTCTATCGTAGAAAAATGTATACATCCCATAAAACCCATTAAACTTCATTTTTTATTATTCTAAAAGGCATTTTTGACCCCTCAAGCCCAAATATAGATACTAGGTAACTTTTTCTCACTTGGGGAATGAGGCTTTAACCACTTATGAGGCATTTTTTTAGCTTCAAAAGTATAAAGTATGTGAAATTTTCCACTGTGGATCAAAATATTTACATTTACAATGAAGTTTTGCCTTGGGTTTCATGGGGTGAAAGCTACATGATAAAGATCGATTATAATTTGTAAATTTTTGTGGTGTTTCAATGGTCCCTCTTTGTTGGTGTCTAGAGAATTGACCCCAAAGGCATTGACAAAGAATACAAAACACCACTGTGTGTTATAATGCTATAATGCATATAGGTCACATGAGAATTAGGCCATCCAGGTTACCAAAGTTACTAGTTTAAGGCTATGGTAGGCCATGATACTAGTTTAAGGCCTTGGTAGGTCGTGTTGCCAATTTAAGGTCATAGCATACTATTGAAAGTAGGCTTGATTGTTAATGATTATTAGCTACATTTAGTATGGCTTTAGATAGGAATGATTGATTGGATTGGATAACTCATTCCTATCCATGTTGGCTATTCTAAATGCTCTATTCTTGTAGGCTTTGGTGACAAGGAGGAACCCTTCCCAGTTGGTTAAGAGTTTGTCTACATGTTCACAGATGGCCTTAAGGACTAGGTCTTCTTTCTTGATCTAACACATGGTCAAGTCATGGTTATGCTCCCACTTCTACCTCTCTTTATAGTGTTCGATGTGAGCAAGCACTTGCATACATTGCTCCTTCATCGAATCCAAGGCTACCATTTGCAACTCCTTGCTCTGCTCATCATTGATGAAGTTGGTCAAGGCTACTCAGAGTGATGGCACCTACAATTTAGAAGGTAAAACAAATTTAGAACCATAAAAAAGACTATAAGAGATCATGCCAATTGCTATGCGATAGGTTGTTTTGTATGCCCATAGCGCATGGACAAGCTACTCATGCCACTTACGCTTGCTGTTGTTGAGCATCTTCTTGAGCAAGTTGGTGATGGCCTTGTTGCTTACATCTACTTGTCCATTGGATAGAGGGTAATAGGGCTATGAGAAAGAATGCTTAATTCCTAGGTTGTGATAGAAATATTTCATTTTATGACTACTAAATTGTGGACCATTTTTTGTAACTATGGTCATGGATATGCCAAAATGAGCTACATTGTTATCTAGGATGAATTTGCAAACTTGTTCAGATGTAGTCTTCCTTAGGAGAATAGCCTCAACACACTTTGTAAAGTATTTAGTTATGGTGATGATGAAGCTATGTCCTGCAAAAGATTTAGGTGTTATAGGTCCAATGATATCCAACCCTCATTATTGAAACAACCATGTTATTTAAGTGGTATGCAGCTTAGTTGGCGATACATGTATCAAGTTGCTATATCATTGGCATGTGTCACATTGCTTAACCTTTTGCAAGTAGCCATTTTTCATATGGGGCTAGTTATAGGAAAATTTTCTAATTGTAGTAGCCATGGCTTTAGGTCTTATATGTCCTCCACAAAAATCCTTTTGACATCCTCTAGGACTATTCTAGCTTCAGTTTTACCTAAGCACTTTAGTAGTATGCCATCATAGGATCATCAACATAATGTGTTATCACCTACGATGACATATTTCTTTGATTGCTTGTGTATGACATTGTTCTGAGTAGTAGTTAGGCCTTGTGAGGATTTACCATGCATAAGGTAAAATTTGATATCTTCATACCACTCCTTGGAAGGAGTAGAATGAATGATGGCCACAAAGGTATCCTCAATGTTTTGTGTAATGGGAGTAGCACAGTCCACAGTTAAGGTGGGAAACTTGCTAAACACATATGGTGTCACGCTAAGGGCTAATGTTGCAATTGCATCGGCTATGACATTTTTGTTTCAAGGTATGTGTTGGATATCAATGCCTATGAATTTTTGTAACAATTACTTTCCTAAGTCACATTAAGTTTGTAAGTGCTTAGCTTTGCATGCATAGAATTTTGTCACTTGGTTAACCATGAGTTGTGAATCACCTTTGATCATTAAATGTCTAATTTTTAGATCACAAGCTACCATCATCCCTTTGATCAAACCTTCGTACTTTGCTATGATGTTGGTACATGGGAACCCAAAATGATATGCGAAGGATCAGATTTCACCAGATGGGAATGTTATGATGGTGACGACACTAGCCCCATGGGTAGTTGAAGCTCTATCAAAGTGCTTGACCACCTCATAACCATCAGGTACTTGGCTAACTATGTTAAAGTGTTTATTAAGGAATTTAGGATCTATGGCTACTTGTTCATTAATAGGTGAAACTATGAGTTGTATGGCTATAGCTTGACCTTTTATTGAGGATTGAGAGATGTAATGAAGGTCGAACTCTATAGTTATGGCTTTCCATTGGGCTATACAGATACTTTTGTAGATGTTGGTCATTATGGCTTTGAGTATATTATCCTTGCAAATGATGTTGAGTTAGCTTCTAAAGAGGTAGTGTCTCCACTTCTTCAAAGATAAGACTAGTGCTAGGCAATACTTCTACACTTCAATGTATTGGATCTCATGGGCAACTAACGCATGGTTGAGGAAGTACATGGGCTTTACTACTCCATCATCACATTTCTAATAGAGTAGAAAGGCAATGGATGTATCAGAGATGGCAAGATAAATGTAAAATGGTTTACCCTCTTGTGGAGGATAGACTATTGGCAGTTGTGTTAATTATTAAGGTCTTCAAAGGCCTCTTAGCATTGAGTCATCCACTTATAGTGAACTCCTTTCTTAAGCAAGTGTTGCATGGGCTATAAGTTATTGTAAGCTAAGAGATAAACCTATGAATAAACTATAATATGCCTTGTAATCTTTGAAGCTCTTTAAGGTCGGTAGGTGTTGCTAATTTGGATATGACCTTAACCTTATCAGGATTGACACATATTCCTACTTCAAAGACTACAAAGCCAAGCATCTTACCATTTCTGACATCAAAGACATACTTCTTAGGATTGAACCTAAGCTCATATTTGATGCATCATTTAAGTCCAAGATCTAGGTCATTAGCATGGTCATTAGCTATTTTGGACTTCATGGGTATGTCATCTACATAATCATTAAGCAAACCTAGCATGTAATTGCTGAAGATATAGATAATGGTTCTTTGGTATGTCGTTTCAGTGTTCTTAAGACCAAAGAGCCTAATGGTATAACAAAAGGTACCCCATGGGGTCATAAAGGTCATGCTAATTTGGTGCTTTGGGTTGATCCTAATTTGGTTATATCTTGAGAATCCATCCATAAAGGGAAACAAGGCATGTTTGACCATAATATTGATAAGTTGATTAATACTAGGTAAAGGGAAGTTATCCTTGATAGTCACTTTATTTAGGACTTGAAAATTAATGCAAATATGGATGCTCCCATTTTTCTTGGGGACTACCACTATGTTGGATACCCATTCTGTGTAATCGATAGCCCTAATGAAACCTACTTGATAGAGCTTTGAGATTTCATCGCAAACTACCAAGGCCAAATTTGGTCTAATCTTGTGCAATTTTTGCTTAATTGGTCTAATGCTAGAATCTAGTATAATGTTGTGCTAGACTAGATGTGGGTCTAGGCCTCACATATCTTCATATGACTAGGCAAATGCCCTAATGTTACTTTGTAAGACCTTGGTGATGTCTTGAGCACATTAAGGCTCCAGTGAGGAACATATTTTAAGGGTTTTCTTTCACCACTGTGTGTTGTGATAGGAACCTCAACTAGAGAGTCTTCAGTTGTGTTTCCTGCCTCTAAGTCAAGGGTTTTGAGTAGGGTTTTATGCCATTCTAGAGGTTTTCCTATCGAGGTTATGTGGTCTACAAGACTCTTAGGCTCAAGATCTAGGCAATCAGGGTTGATATGCTATTCAACATCATTGTGAGGTCCATGTAGAAACATAGGTAAATTGATTTGCTTCTAGGTACTCATACTTTGGTCCTACATATCAACCAAAAGAATATTAAGTGGAACCTAGGTAACAGTGAATAAATAGTGCTCAAATGCTACAAAATTATGCAAATACATGAAAATTTAGGGCAAACAAAGGTCACCCAAGGTCATCAATAGGATGACAACAAGCAAACAAAGTGTAATAAGGGCTAAATAAAGGTCAAACCAAACTAAAGTATAAGGATCAAGGTTACAAATGGTTAAAAAAGGCCATGATTTTGCCAGTTTTAGGCCTTAGTGGGCCATGATGCTAGTTTAGAGTCTTGGTGGACTTTGATTCCAATTTAAGGCCTTAGCAGGCCATGGTCATATGGTGTTAAATGGTGGTTAGGAAATGTCAAGTCCCCCTATTTGATACCATTTAAAGGCTGAAAAAAGGTAAATAAAGCTATAACAAGGCAAATAGAGAACACATAAGGTTGTATAAAGGCCATAGAAGGTTAATAAGGTAAAAAAGGCAACATAAGTTTAAAAAAAGCCAAAACATTACATAATAAGGAAAAAAATCAAGAAAAATAGGCTATACATGGTAAAATTTGGATAATATAGATAAAAAACGGTTAGGTTTTTCTAGTTTTAGACCTGAGCAAGCCATGTTTTGAGGTTGCAAGGCTATTAGGTAAGTTTAGGCATCAATCACGGCTATTTTTGGATTGTTTGGACCAAAAAATCAAGTGTTTTGAGGCTTCCACACTGGGTTCAACATGAAAACAGGGACCCTAAGCTTGGAAACAAAGGAACATAGGTTTTGGGATGCTTAGAGGCCCAAAATTTGGGGTTTGAGACCTTCCCAAGGTAACACAGGGTTAGATCCATCAAAATTGAGCACTCTGGAGGTCCGTAAAGGCCAAAAAGTAGGTTTTAGAGCATTCCCCTTGTTTCCACATTGGACAGCATGGAAGAAAGGGGGTTCAAAATGGAGAACCAAAATCCAAGGAAAAATCAAATCAAATATGGTCAAACAGGTGGTTGGAGCCCAAATTTGAAACTTGTGCATCTTCTAGCTTCATTTCGAGGTAGTTTGAGGTAATTTTCAGTGTTAAGATGTGTCAAAATGGCTTTTCACCCTTTTTCCATGTTGAGCATAGTATCCTTAGTATGGAAAAATAGGAAGACACTTATTTTATGAATTTAGAGTGATTTAATGATACTTTGACTAGGTTTCTAGGCCCATATGACTGTAGACTTCGATTTTGCAAGTTTTTGTCTAATTTTAGGTAGGTTTGAAGGCTATTTGAGGGTGCTTAAGATCTTCCCCCATAGTTCCATGCTAGGGGAATTACTCTAGTGTGGAAGAATGGGGGGAATGAATTTTGGAGGTTGAAATAAGATTAGAAAAGCAAAATCTTGAGGCTATGAGGTCCTGGGCTTCTTCAACATAGATATTTGGCTTTCAAGAGTGTTATCTTATAGACAAAAGTGAAAAGGTAGCTTTATTCACTTGTTTTCTTTCTGGGGAAGTTACTCTAGCATGAAAGAAGTAATAATCCTAAATCTAGACCAACTCGGGTCCTAATCGACCATGCATGTTATCTTATGAAGTTGCTAAGGCCAAGGGCTATGAATCCATGTTAAAATTTAGCAGTTTTGATCATTCCTAAGTGGTTTTTTAGATTCCCCAATTTTTATATGTTGGGGCTAGAGAGCTTAGCATGAAAAACTACAGGAAACCAATTTTTGACCATTTGGGATTAGTTTTGCAAAGTTTAAGGGCTCCAATAGCTATTGCCAGGGTCCTAGAGTGCATAAAAGGTTATTTAATGTCATTCTAAGGTGTTAAGAACTCTCAAACAAGTCCCTACTTGAGTTTCCATGCTAGGGATACTATCCTTAGCATGGAAAAAGGGATCCCCAGTGTGGAAAAATCATGAATCTTAGATCTAGGCTAATTTAACCTCAGTCAACTATGCAGGTTAGCCTCTAGGGCTACTGGGGTCAAGGATTAATGTTTCATGTCAAGTTTTGCTAATTTTGGATATTTCTAAGTATTTTTAGGCTTTCCCCCTTTTTAACACATTGGAACTAGAATGCTTAGTGTGGAAAACTAGGGAAAATCATTTTTTGACCTTTTTGACATTAGTTTCTTGAAGTTTGAAGGCTCCAAATGATGTCAATTAATTTGGAGCCTAGTTTTGACTTCAATTGATTATGCATGTTAGCCTTTGGGTCTGTCAAGGTTGAGGGCTAGGATTTGGAGTCATAACTAGTCATTTTGGAAGTTTTCTAGGTGGTTTTGAAGCTTCCCCATTTTTTCCACACTAGGGATGGTATGCCCAACATAGAAAAGTAGGGGAAAACATAATTTCATCCTTTTGCATCATTTTTGGCCATGCATAATTAATTCCTTTTGTTAAAATTTTGCTATTTCGAAGGTTGATAAGTGGTTTTTGATGTTTCCCCCATTTTTTAATTCTAGGACTTTCATGCTCAACATGGAAAATTGGGGAAAAAGCTTTTGGCCAATTGTGATTACTTTCGGTCACACATGTAGGCTTCTAAGATCGATGGCGTTGATTACTAATACTTAATGTTAAAATTTGATTATTTCAAGGGTCATTAGGTAATTTTCCACACTTGGGCTTCCATGTTCAATGTGGAAAATTTTAAGGAAGGGATTTTTAGCTTTTTATGATCAATTTGGCTCTACATGAGTGTCCATAGGGTTGCTGGAGTTGGCCATTAGTGTCTAAGGACAAAGTTTGATCATTTTGAAGGTTGTGAGGGGGGTTTTAGGCATTTCCCCTTTCATCGACATTGAGGATGGAAGGTGCAATGTGAAAGATGTCTCCCCCAATAAGAAAGTTAGATCTAGGCCAACTTGACAATCGATCGACCATGAATGTCAACCTTTGGGATTGTTGGTGTCAATGATCAATGTTGGATGTTAAGATTCAATAGTTTGGAGGCTTCTAAGTGCCTCATGCAATCTCCTGCATTTCTTCCACACTGAGCATGGTGGCCCTAGTGTGGATGAGAGGGGGATCATAGTTTTATGCCATATTTGACCACTTTTGGAGCTTTTGGAAGCTCCATAGGGTTTCAGTAGGGTCTAGGGATCACCAAGATTTTAAAAAATGGCTACTTGATAGTTAATTTAGGTCATGTTTTGCTTCCCCCAACCTATCCATGTTGAAAGTAAGAGGCTTAGTGTGGAAGAAGCCTTCCCTAGTGTGGAAAACATCAAATCCCAGATTTTGACTAGTTTTGATTAGTTTCGACTAGGTTTGATGGGGCTCTGAGGTTGCCAGAGATGCTCAAAGGAGTTCTAGGTAACATGGGTCCATCTTGGGGGTTAAAATTGGGCTACATGGGTGTTGGGGGGTAAAAATGGTTGTTACCCCCTTCTTCCAGGCTGGGCACTACTACCCTAGTGTGGAAACCCATGGTGTCAAGCTTTGTTCATGTCTCATCCACTTTTGGGAATTTGAGGTTGAAAAAGGTAGGTTTGGGTTACCAAAAATGGATAAATATTAGTAATGCTAATGATTTTGCAAAGTAGGAGGCATGTTTCCATGGTAGGCATGGTATTTCCAGCTTAGATGGTTTGGGATTAAGGTTGCCATAAGGTTTTAAGTGTCAAATTAGAAAAAAGCTCAATGTTGATGCCATTTTTGGTTAAGAGAGAAGGCATAGGGTGGGGCCAAAAATCCAAAAATTTAAAATTTTGAAAAGTGAAGTTGTTTCCCATCCAAAACTAATGTGAACTAGACTTTCCCCCCTTTGCACTTGAGTGCACTTGTAGTTACAATGTACTAAATTAGCATATGGGGTTTTAAGTTGCGTGTTTAGGTTTTAGATGAGTTTTATATGTCAAGTTTTGCAAGTTTTGATTGCAACTGTCATTCTACAATAACAACACATTGGAGGAGAGCTCTGGAAAAGGCTCTTATTTTAGAAGTAACCAATTTTTAGTTTGGAAGCCTCCCATTCTTCTTCATAGCTAGTGTTGATCTCCCATCCTTCTTAATTTTCAGTCATTCCTAGCATTGAGCTTGCTATGATGCCAAAGAAATGAGGGAAAAAGAGTCAAAATAATATGATCCAAAAGGTGGATGAAGGTGCCCAGGAGCTAGAAGAAGTACCTAGGCCCATCTCTATTTAGGCTTCTTGTGTTGTTGCTCCAAGGTAGGCAGTTCTACTTATTTTCTTGACTTTGTTTCTTTTGGTTTTTCTATATTTTTTCTTCCTATGTATTAAGGCCATTTTTTCCAGATCTACTTCAGTGGAAGTATTAAAATAGAATTTTTATGAAATTCCACCTCCTATTTTGGCCATTTCCACATTGATCTATGGTCGTTTTGTTGCTTTAGCTTTTGTAGATTCGATTTTGAGAATAGGGCTTCCTATTTCATGCTTTTTTTTAAAGTTTTGAAGTGTGGCCATTTTTTCAAATCTAGGACTTAGGATTTGTTAAAATTAAATTTCAAAAAAATCATACCCCATTATCTTGGTGTAAATTTTAATTAGTTTCAATTGTTTTGACTATTTTGACTATTTCCATGGCTATAGGAAATCTAGGTTTTGAAGTTTTGACATGAAAAGCAAAAAATGCTGTGTATTTCTTTCTTGGAAGAATATCTACACATTTAGGAAATTTAAGGTTATATATTTGTAGCTCTTAGAATTTATAACAGATGTTTTATCATTTAATTTGGATTTGTGACGATGAAATCATGGTTATTTTCCTAACATTGTGCAGTTAGGTTGTTTGTGCTGCTTTTGTAATTTCATGCAAAATTTCAAATTTTTTTGTAAATAAATGACATAATTTTTGGCTATTTTCTAGTTATTGATAAGTGGAATCTAGCTTCAAATTTTCAAAAAATGTGGAATCACTCTGATTGGACTTAAAATGAATTTTCTATGAATTTTTCATTAAGCATGTGTAGTAAGGATGTTTGTGTCATTTTCAGATTAGTGTTCAAATTGATAAAGTTTCCTACATAAACAGAAAAGGTGTTGAATTTTTCTAAGCATGAGTGCATAGTTCTTGATTTAAGATTTTAAATGGTGGTGAAATCACTCTATTTGGAGCTCAAATGAATTTTTTACCAACCCTACATGAAAAGGGGCAAATGTTGACAGCTATGGTTTTGACTAAAGTTTTTCATGTTTTATGTATTGCTATACCTTTTCAATTATTTATGGTCATGACTATAAGGTTCATAATTTTAGGATTCTTTTTGTGGTAGAATCACCTAAATCAGAGTACAAGTGAACCTTCGATGAAATTTTTGGCTATGGCTGTATGAACAAGGCAAAATCATGGTTGTAGCACATTAACCATTTGGAAATAGAAGTGGTTGATATGTATAAATTATATTTTTCTTTTATCAATATGAAAAAATAATGCTTAATTTTTTAAAGAAGACTAAAATTTTTGTCTATTGTTAACTAGCTTTTACTATGGCTACATGGTTTTTTCCAAGTACATGATGCTTTTTCTTAATTTGTGCATACTTTAGATGCTATTTTCTAAATTTATGCATGCTTTGCATAATTTGGATATTTTTTATGAACTTATGCTTGATTTTTCCAAATTTATGAATAATTTAGATGCTATTTTCTAAATTTATGCATAACTTGCATGTTTTTTTTCCCCAAATTTATGCATAATTTAGATGCTTTTTTCTAAATTTATGCATAATTTGAATGTTTTTCTGCATAATTTAGATGCTTTTTCTAAATTTATGCATAATTTATAGTACGAATTAGTTTTAAGATATAAAATCTTGGCTATAATGGCTATAAAATATGGTAAAAATGCTTTTATTGAATTTCTTAAGCTAATTTAGATAAACATCTAAGAGGTTTTTATCAAGGCTAATTTCACCTCTGACTTAGGAAATTTTCTCTAAATTTGCTAATAAATTCCAATTGGTCATGATGTAAGGTCATGCAAGGTTGTAATAAATTTTTCTTTTGGAATTACTTAGACTAATTTAGTAAAAACACCTTAAAGCTTTTTATAGAGGCTAATTTCACATTCGACAAGATTTTTTGTCTAAATTTGCTAAGTAACTCTAATAGGTCATAATGTTTTTGCTTTGAAAGGTTGTAATAATGCTTTTCTTTGCAGAATTTCTTAAGCTAATTTAGATAAAAACCTTAGAGCTTTTTACAGAGGTTAATTTTACCTCCAACTAGGATGTTTTCTCTAAGTTTGTTAAGAAATTTCAATCAGTCATAATGTTTTTGTGCTTTGCTTCATGTAGGGTCTTTTGAGGCCTATCCTCATGATAGTAGAGCTGGTTGGTATCATGTGCTACATTTGTCATCCTAAGAACAACACCCCACCACATGACATGCCTTTTGGAAAACTCTTGTTGTGGTTCTGGACTAAAGCAAGGAACTTCCTTGCCTACCTTAGGAATTTCAGTGTGATGCTATGGTCACACTTGTCTATGAATGTAGTTGAGGTTTTTTTGGAGACCCTGCTGCCTCAGGAATCTAGCTTGATTGCTAGATACATTATTGACAAGTTGCTTCCTAAGACCACAAGGGGATCAACGGATGTCATAAGCCCACATTACTTTACAAAGATCTGGATGATGCCAAAATATAGTTAGTATAATATTGACAATACTC
This sequence comes from Gnetum montanum, assembly GCA_015680685.1. Lineage (NCBI taxonomy): Eukaryota > Viridiplantae > Streptophyta > Gnetopsida > Gnetales > Gnetaceae > Gnetum > Gnetum montanum. The sequence continues at coordinate 253,537 of MNCI01023765.1, read as the reverse complement.
TGATGGTGGTGCATAGAGTTCTAGAATCGTCTACAAGGGTAAACATGGTTATTGTAATGCTTTTATGCTTTTGGCTTGATTACCTTCCCTAACTTCATCATTTTTACAACTTCTTACTAATACAAGGTCAATGATTAGGGTTTGATTGTCAATGATCAAATATTGGTAGTGGCTCAAACTACTTTGGATGAATTTACTAAGAGTTCTCAAATTAGAATTGCCATGTACCAACAATTAAGAGAAGACTTTCATGAATACACCATTAGGTTTAACCATGTATACAAGAAGTGTAAGGATGATGGGACAATGCAAAACTAGTGGATAGATGCTGATAGCATGGATCAAACCCTTGTAGTTGGAATCTCCACATTAAAGAAGAAAAGGAAAGGTAAACATAAAGGCTATAGCATCTAGTGTTTTATGGTTCTAAGTGTTCTATTTCTTTCCTTGGTTGTTGAAATTGCTCATGTTGATGCTAAAATTTGGTTATTGCTTCGTAGGACCTTCCACCTCAGATGATGCTACTATACCACATTTATGTCCACGTCATGAGGATGCCATCATCTTAAAGTTTGATGATGTAACATCAGCACATGAGTGGCTAAAGGGATAGGAACCTAGATATGTTCAAACAAACATCCAACGTGTAGGTTTGCTCGATGTATTCATGGCACCTATCCCTTTCATACCTACTACAAAGATGTTACATGTCATTGACTCCTTTGATTAGAAGGTTGGTTGTTTTAGCTCCATCATCCAAGGTGTGGAGGTGAACATGGATGTAGGTTTTGGCCTCTTTCATGACTTGTTTGGTGTACTTGCTGATGGGGTGAAGGTTCCTACCAGGACAGTAAGGAAATTAGGTAATTGCAATGAACTTATAGTGTGGCTTGGTGCCACCGTGGGCCACTCTAGAATTTTGATGGATAGCTGCATGAACCCTAATGCAAAGGAATCATATCCTTTGTTTAGGTCTTGTGCATTTCCCAAATTGCTATCACAAAAGAAGGTAATCATCCTAGCATAGGGGTGGACCTTTAAGAAGGTCATAATGAAGGACATCAGATTTGATTAGGTGGCTTCTTTGGCTACTGGGCTTAAGGAGGAAATCCTTAGACTCCATGTTGATACCTCTATGATAATCCATATGCACTTTGCATTTTTTGTATGTTATCTGAAGTGGTTTGTAGAGTTTTTGGTGGTGTATGAGAATGGATGATGGGTTTCTCAAGACCCAAGCCAACTTTCTAGGCCTTGGATAAAGCGCATTTATCCAATGGTGTAGGCCTGGAACCCACTAGAAGGAATGGATGATACGTTATCCATCACCACTAAGAATCTCGATGTTAGGTTGTAAAAGCCTCTTGATAGTACTAATGATGATGAACCTCTCTCATTTCCTGCTAGTGTCCAGGATGCCAGACAATGATGTATGAAGGTTGAAGAGGTAGTTAGGAAGAAAATCAAGAGGCCTATGGATGAGGCAACCAACAATAGACTAGATTTCCCTGAAGAAGCTTAAGCTTAAGCTTAGGTCATCACAACAAGTAGTTGTAGGCATGCTTTATTTAAATTTGACTATTTCATGTTTTAAGGTTTATGGCTACTTTATGAAGTTAACTGGGTTTCTATGTGTTATGGTTGTAGACAAGCATTAGGCTATGGCAACCCAAGTTACTATGGAGGTAGAATAAAGGCATGTAGAAAAGGTACTCCTAAAGCAACCTATGGTTGAAGGATTTGTTGATGTAGGTATAGATGATCTAGACACGTTTATTGGTGAGGTGGTACTAGGTACATCACCCATCATCATCTCTGAGGAGGAAGAGGAGGAGGAGCTAGGTATGCCTATGCCTTAATATTCTTATTATATCTCATTATTTATCTTTGGTTGTCATCCTAACCTTTCGGTGATTTTTATACTTACAGTAGTTCCTAAGCCATTGGTGCAAGCTCCCATCCCTAAGATTCATGTAAAACCATGGTTAGAGACTCTAGAAAAATTGGGTTCATGTGTGAAATGGCCAAGGACATCATCGATTAGTTGCATCAAGTTCCACCCGAGATAGGTAAGGATTTTATTTCATATTCTTTAGTCATGGGCTTTGCTTGCATTGTGGCTATTGTAGGTTATGTATTATGTCTTATGGTGTTATTTTATGCTTCTGTAGTGCCTTTTGTGGAGTGGGACCCCAATAGAGACATGGAGATAGACTCCTTACCTAAGCTTTCCTTTGATGTATCTAGTGTACCTATGAAGTTGTATGAGATTGCTACTGATTTAGCAATGTCATGTGCAAAAACTTCATGAGAGCTAGAGAGGTCCAATGAGTCCCTATGGGAGGAAGTTGTGGCCTTAAGGGAAAAGACTCAAAGATAGGAGGATACGATTAGAGGTCTCCATGACCATAAGGCTTTTGTAAAAGCCTAAATGCTAACTTAGGGGAATTATGTACTAAGGAGATCATGTGGGCCCACTACTAGCATGTCATTTGGGAAAAAGTAGTAGTGCTATGGGAGATGGAAAAACAATGTATGCAGATGGACCTCATATTTGTGAAGGTTAAAGATTGGAATTATCACTATGCTTGGGTCCTTGAGTGGTGCAAGACACAAAAGATCCACAAGCAGTAGCATAAGGTAGATCGTGGGGCCTTCCTAGAGGGGCTCAAGGAGGAGTTGACTGAATAGTGTAAGAGAGCTGTTCATATAGGGGATTTAGGTGAAGATTAATTATCAAATTTTTGAAAGTACTTTGAAGGTGGAACAATTCCCTACTCTTTAGATTACCATTGTTGTAGGTGAGACCTCTATAGTTGCTACTACTCAGGAGCATCTTACTTGTCTCCTATAGATAGGATCAACATTCTCTTTGGTGTTGCTTTGGGGATGTTAATTGGGTCAACATAATGGAGGACCACATCCTCCATTGTTTGGAGGAAGGTCTTCCCCATCTATCCCAAAAATTAATGGAGCCAAAATATCCATAGGTTTGATATAATTTATGTTTTAGTTTTGTTTTAAGTTATGATTTTGGCTATGTGTTACTAACTGGGTATATGTTGTTACATTTCAAGCCTCAAGAGATATTGGTAGTCCCAGCAGTGAGGGTGGGAGGTGTTGCTTTGGGCTATCTTTGGATGCCACTCAGTAGCCTCCTTCAATTTAGCTTGTTGGCTATTTGTTTTTGTTTTTATGTTGATGGCTATGATTAGCCAAGACTATGTTATAGATGATTGTTATTCTTTGACATTTTCACCACATAGTATGGCCATGGCTATGTATGTTATGGACATTTTAATAAAAAAATAAAATGGGATTTAAATTTAAATTTTTGTTTTATTTTTAGCTATATATCATGTTGTAATAAACACTGTGAATGGCTACATTGAAAGTTTGGTTATAACATTAAATAGTTAATTGATGCAATAATAGGCCAAGCAAAGAGAGATATAATAATAAAAGGAACATTTGCTAGTTTTAGGTCATTATAGGCACAGGTTATATAGTTTTGCCAGTTTAAGGCCATGGTGGGCCATATTGCTAGTTTAGAGTCTTAGCAAACTGTGATGCTAGTTAACATCTTATTAGAATAGGATTCCATTTTAAGGTCATAGTATATTGTAATGCTAGTTTAACATCTTAGTGGACATGGTATGAAAGAGACACATATTTATAAGGCTTTTTTGATGTTTATAACATAAGTAAAAATAAAGAAAGGTTGTAGCAAATGTGTAAAATTGCAAATAAACTTAGGCTACATGCATAGGCTATAAAGAGTAAAATAAAAAATGCACAAAAAGATATAATAAACTACAAAAGAAAACTAAGGCTTCATGGCTATTGGTGCATCTAGTCATAGGGGCATGGGAAGGTTAAAGTAAACTTCACTTGCGCAGATTATTCCTAATCTTTTCAAGACTAGGGAGTGAGTAAGGTCTGTTATGCATAAGCCTATATTTGCCATTCCATTTTCTTACGATGTTAAAAGGAAGTTCATCCTATAATGTATCCTATTGCTTACTATTGTCATCATTGGATTTCTTGGGGTTTTTGCTCTTCATGATTGGGGGCTCCTTCTTCAAGCTCTACTTTGGAACCTTGCTCTATGTCTATCTTGTTGATAGCTAGGGGAATTATGATATCATCATGAATGATGATTTAGCCTCCCTCATAAGGGAGGTGAATTTCTTGATGGATGGGAGAGGACATAGCTTGCAATTAAGCCAACCAAGGTCTTCCAAAGATCAATTTGAATCCTAGTGTCTCTTCCACCACCAAGAGGTTGGTGGTTATGGGGAATTGCTCCTTAGCCATAAAATCCAAGGAGAAAAACCCCTTGATGGAAACTCTTGATCCATTGAAGGACTTACAAGCTACAGTGGTTGTAGGTTGTATTTTCCCTATTAAATACAAGCATTCAATGATGGTGCATGGGATGATGTTAGTTGTAGCTCCATCATCAACATGTACCAGATGTATTTTAAATTGTCCTAGGCATATGGTTATGAATAGTAGGCTTGTAGTTACTTCTCCATTTTGGGAATTAACCTTAATTTTGCTATTGTGAAATGTTAAGGTTGTTGAATTATTTCCCCTTGGTGAGGAAGTAATCATCACTGCATGGATGAATTCCTTGTTAGCAAGGATGTCCTTACTAATGGGGATGTAAGTTAACATTTTGACTAGCATCTCATGATGTGTGGTAGTAGTCATGATTAGGTCATACAAGCTTAAATTTATATTCTTTTGCTTGAGCGATTGCCTAAATTAGTCCATTGAACTAAGGAATTTTTTATCGTTGGCCATGGGCTTGTCACCTTGGTTGTGCTTTACTTCTTCTATGTGTCCCAAAATAGAAAATTTGGATTTAGGTTATGAATGTTGTGGCTCTTCCTTTTTTTTTTTGTTGTGGGCTTTAGTGTCCTCTTATGGCTTGTTGGTTGAAGGGGTTGGGGTAGAGGTGGTCATGGGTATAGCAAAAATGGGAGTGGGCTTTGGTGGACCCACTTTCTTTCATGCCTTTTTCTACTTATCCTCCTATTATCAAGCTTTTTCTTATGCTCCTTCTTTTATTTGGATGAATTTTTTTGGTTGTTAGCCATTGGCTATGTGGAAGAGGCAGTAGCATTGGCCACCATAGGAAGTTATTGTGATGTTGCTTTGGCTACAACTATTTGGGTTGTATTGGGTTGGAAGACCTTGATGATAAAGGGGATTTACCCCTTTATCAGAAATGAAAAGTTGGAAACATTGGATTCAAGCCTCTTCCAAGTTGGCCTCCTAATTGCCTCTATGATGGGTATGGCATGGGAAGAAAAGAAGGAGGATGAGATAATGGAAATCTCACAACTTCTAAGTTAATGTTGATGAGGGGGAAGAATAAAAACTAAAGTGGAAAGTTTGAATTTTTCCATTGAAACTCAATTTTTGTAAGTAGCTTGGAAATATAAGGGGGTGGGAAAGCTAACTTCTAGAAGTTTGGTAATTCCTAGAAGGGTTGTACCACCAACTTTAGAAGTTGAGAAAGATGGAAATAGATAGTAAAAAGAGAAAGGAAAAAGGTTTCAATGCTAGCCTTGGAGGAAATAATTCAAAGCAACTGCTATGAAAAGCTACCACCCAACCACTTGCAACTTCCACACTATAGTTTTGGTCATAGGAGGGGAAGGGTAACATTGATCTTCTTGAAGGTCTTGGTGGGATACCAATGTTGACCTTGAAATTCACTTCAATTTCTATGAAAATCTTAGAAATTTGAACATCTACAACTTCCATGCTAGGCTTTGATTATAGGGGGAAATGGGTTGCAACATTTGGTTTTATGAATTTTATGGAAAAAATTTAAAAGGCTTGCAGCTTGCAATGGTGTTAAGCTTCTTCCACACTAGCCTCCCAAATACCTGTACACGTGGTATGATCGAAGGGGGAAATAAGGGGAGTGAGATGATGGAAACATCATACCTTCTAATCCAATATTGGAGAGAAGGGGGAAAAGTTTGAAGGTCAAAATGGAAACTTGATAGTTTTCAAAAAATAGTTTTGGTAGGCTGCCAACTTTACCATAAAGGAGGGAAAAGTAGGCTTGGTTGGTGTGGAAACCAATGTTAGTTTTGTGGAAAAAATGTGGTAGCAAGAATTAAATGGTTGTTAAGGCTTCCACGTTGACTTTATTTTGGAAATTCATAGCATATGTTGTGAAATTTCATTATTCAAACCACTTGCAACTTTCACATTGAGGTTTTTGCCATAGCAGGTAAGCATAGGGTTGGATTTTCAAGGTTTTGGTAGTAGAAACACAAGTTTACTGCTAAGGGACAACATTGACAATATGGCTAATAGATTTTTAGCATAGAATTTTATTAGAGGCCTTACTTCTAGTGCCAAGAAAAACTATTGTGATTGAAAATCTTGGTCATTGGAAAAAACCAAAGATCCTCAATGTAGCAGTTCCTCAACCCACAAGTTCCCAAGGCCTCTACTAGAAAAAATGGGATTTAGGGTGCCCTGCCTAGTTTAGTACAACTAGGAACTTATGAAATGAAAAACATGGAAATACAAATAGATCCAAATAATTCATAAATAATAAATTTATTTTAAACAAAAAGATTAAAACTTAAAAATTTATTGAGAATGAATAAAGAGTATGTTACAGAAATGTGTATAAAAGATGCCTGGATGAGCAAAAAGGGGGTTCACTTATGTAGGAGTTCAAAGCTCATTAAAGCTAATGTGATTTGCTCTATGATTCTGGTGGTAAGCCACTCTTGAGGCTATCAAACCTTCCTCTTCAACTACAACCTCAAATTTGCAAGTTGGGTTGTTGCTAGGGGGTGGGGGTGAAAAGGGATGAGAAAAATGAAAAATTTGGATGTTAGATTACTCCACATTGGGGTTTGGAAATCCTAGAAGTGTAGTGCTAACACCAAAAATCTCAAGGTGATTATGCTTTCACTATGGGATATTGTAAGAACCCTTGAGTGCTTAAAAATACATGAGAGATTACAAGAACCCTTGAGTGCTTAAAAATTCCCCAAGTATGTAATTAGTGCTTGAAAAATTGCTTGTATGCTTAATGAGAAAACACTGTTCCACCTTGTCAAATTCCAAAACCTTTAGAAAATTGCTGAACCTATAAATGGTATTTGAGGTTGCCGTTTATAGGTTCTTTGAGACATTAATGGGCTGCAAAATGGCTATTATTTGGAAGAAA
>MNCI01023765.1:179690-243497 GCA_015680685.1 Gnetum montanum | reverse complement strand
AGGGAACACCTTCCATGCTGGAGGTGAATCTTTCATGCTGACCTCTCCACAATGCTTGCTAAAGTGGCTAGTCAATGTTGAAGTGCATGAAGTGTTAAATTTTGGCTTTTGTGGCTTCCATGCTGGGGGATGCAATTTTAACTAACAAAAAGATAATGAAAAGTAAATCTAATCTAAATATAATGAAAATAAGCCTCAATTTCTAATCTTTTACTTGTTAGAAATAGGATGAATATGTGCCTCCTAACTCCATCTTTATTTCCTTTGACTTTGAGTAGAGTAGGAAGTAGTGGTATTCTTTCTTTTGATATTGGTATGTTTACTTTAGTATATTAGGAAATATAAGTATCTTTTTTTGAAGAAAAAGGATCATAAATTGTTATGGATCCATGGGCATACATCCCAAGGATCTCTTGTTTTATTTCTTAACCCATCAATTATCTATTTAAGTTATTTCTTACGAGAAAAATCATGCCCTGGGCATCTATGCAAGAGTGAATAATATATACCCATGGCTACATCAAGGGACTCATGGATTTCTTGTGTTGATCCTTGGATTTGTTTTCTTAGATTTGACACTATGGAATAAGTTTGGTACTTATTATTGAAAAGTTCTAATATCATGTTCCATTTATGGATCGAGATGAATACCATCTTGTTGCTTATTTGATCAATGTCTTGGGAAATAACTTAAGTTTTTTCCAATCATTCTTAATATTTTGTAGCATATAGGTATTGTGGAAAGCCTATAGATGATGTTGTGAATTACCATTATAACCTTTCTAAAACTTCAAAATGATGTTCATGTTAAGTCCCTTGATGTGACTATCCCTCAAATGTCTTGTCAAAGTATAGATAGCCTCTTTGATGTTCATCATCCTTCTAGTGGCTATAATGGGTTCATCTTAATCCATGGGTTTGTCATAATATCTATCATAGTAATGATGGATTCTTCAATATTTTTCTTAATATTTTCTTTTCTCCTTGTCAAGAATTATGTCTTGATTATTTTGTGGAGTCCTATCTCTGAAACACCATAAAAATTACGCGTTGGCCTCAGGCAAAGGTTCGTAAGCCAAGTGGGAGCACGCATCAGCTTGGTTCAAGGACAAGTTTACACTCTAGTTACGCATGGCAGCGTAATGAGCGTAATAAAGCTCCAAAAATGGTCAAAGGCTGAGCCTAGGAAAGCACAAGCAGTTCAACACTTTGCGCGGCGTGTGAAGAACTTGTCTTTACGCTTATTACGCGATGGTGCGTATCAGTGCGTATTTCAATGCCAAGTCTGGACGTCTTTCTCTTACGCTCCATCACGCACGGCTGCGTGGTGAGCGTAAAATGGACAGTGATACGCTTCGCTACGCACGGATGGGTAATGAGCATAAGACAGCTTAAAGCTTATCATGTTGTACGTTAGATTACGCTCATACACGCAACGTAACGCGCTTGAGCATAATATGGCGTAAGAAGCAATTGTAACAGGTTTGACAGATTCAACACACGTTGGCCTTTCACATGCACGATACGCGAATGAGCGTATTGTGCATAGTCATAGTCTGACTTAAAATGGCCGTGCCAACAAATCCCGAAATGTCCAGAACCCACGCCATTAGGGTTATACCTCTCATCCCGCAGCCTATAAATGAGCCAGCTGACAGAGATATCGGGGGCCGAAAACAAAAAACAAATCAGAAGGACAAGAACATTTTCTGAGCAGGAGAGCATTCATCACCCTGAGCAGAGAAGCAAGGAGCAGCCTTTTGATACTTTGTCAAAATCACCCTTTTACAGCAGAACATAGAGCGCGGTTCACCTAATCTTCAGCGGCCAGGGAGATTATATCTCTACTCGACGCGGAGAAGCAGAAGAGGATCATGAGGATAACTCACCCAGTTCGTGAGCTCAAATAATCAGAAACAGTTGATCGGCGAGCGTCAGAACTTGGCCTTCCTTGCATCCTGGCTTTGACCCATGAGGTAGATCGGATAGTTTTCCTATTGTTCAGTGCTCATTTTTTACATCAGGTTACCGGGGCCTTCCCCATTATAATACACACATCATACATTTCTTTCAAGAATCGACACACAGATCCTTGAAATCACGTGTTTACCTCACGTTAGCTTCTTCTCAGCGTCTTTAACATTATCATCTTCGCGATTTATTCCACGTCGTTTTCTTTTCATTTCACGGTCATCGCAAATTAAATCAATACACGCAAACATTCGCAATCTCCATCGTCTTACTGACCCGTAAGTCCCTGTCTGATCGACAAGACCGTTCAGGGCACCACGGATTCGTTTTCCCCCAGCATAGCCCTCGTACGGATCCGTGGCTAAGACTGTATAAACAGAAATTTTGTTCAGTATTTCCAGCTGCCGACGTTTTCTATCGCTACAGTTTTCTGGTGCTAGAAGGAGGGCCTGAAGGTTCTGAGCTGTCTTTTCGGGTAACCCTGTTGGCGATCTATACCCAAAATCGTAAACGTAATACCTCTGTGGAAGCTTACGATATCTTGTGTGGTGTAGATCGGTCTCCGTAACGATTCCTTCGGGATCCGGCAGGGTAGAAAGCCCATTAGCGATCCTATCGCTAGTCATCCTTAGATCCGATCATCAACCACCACGTGTTGATCAATGGATTCTCTTCGCACAACCACATTTGCCCTGGCCCTTACTGACTTGGGTGCCACGCCCTTGAACTCCATCGCCGTGACCAGGCCCGCTGGTGCGGTCACAACTCAAGGGCCGTCGCGGCGATCACTGAGGCTTCAAGGGAAGGAGCCTATCTTTACGCTGATCACCCCTAAAGAATACAATTTCATCTGTGTTAAGATCCAAGCGAAGCTGGCTGTCAGCCGAGCCGAGATCGAGGCCAAGCGAAACTTCGAAATGATCCACCGAGAGGGACACGATTTCAAGCCAACGGCCTCTGACTTCATCCCATTGACCGACCAGCAACATCAACTTATCACACAGCTGATCATGGCCAGAAGTCAGGCCATACCGGCGATGGCTGAACCCCAAAATGGGGGGGAAGAAGAGGATGAGTTCGCGGCCATGTCCGAACACTCATTCCATACCCTGAGCCCCCATACCTACAATAATCCAACCTTCCCACTCAATGGGGAGGTCGCGTCCCTTAACATAGCTGTAACCACACAGACGCCTTTGCCAGTCCTCCCGCAGGCTATCGCGCAACCATCTGGACTACAAGTATAGATACCCCACGATAATGTGGGGGTGATGTCGTTACCGTGTGTGCTGCGCGTCCCGGTAGTGGTCCCGGCGACCACCATCCCACAATTCCATTACCAAGTACAATCCCAGTTTGCGTCGGCAACGCGTCCAGTATAGACTTGGTCGATTCAGCCTCTGCTAACCCAGCCACATGCAACAGCGGTACAACCGCAATCCTATGTGCAACAGGCTAGGATGAGTCAGTGGGTTAATCCTATGGCGCAATATAACCCGTCGGCAGCATACGGTGGGCAACCCTTAGTTGCACCCGCGCCGCAAATCCCGCAGGTGAACCCACAATACACATATCACTACCCCACGCAACCGGCGGGAGTTAACCTCTCATCCCAGATCGGTGGGTGGTGGTCCTCGCAATCCCCTCAGCCCGTGGGGATCCCTGCCCCATCAATCGCCAGTCAACCTCTCCCTGCATTTTCATTTCCTAGCGCTGCCCGCCCAGTCCAACCTCCTGTTGCATCTGCACAAGCACCTCCGCTAATAGGTCTAGATCAAGCTTTCCAGCTTATCCAGACGCTCACTGAGGAAGTCTGTTACCTTAAGACTGCTGGGTCTGATACTATCCAGATCATGGATTTCTATCAGGATGATCCAATTAACCCAGCGGTCCCTATGTTGTCGCTGCCACAGGGGATGTTCCTCCCTTATTTCACCAAGTATAATGGGGAGGGGGATCCCAACACGCACCTTGCTACCTTCCGATCTGAGTCATTGTTATTGCAACAGTGGCCGCATACATTGATCCGTGTCTTTGCGATGTCATTGACGGGGAAGGCTTTGGACTGGTATAGAGCTCTCCCATGCTCTTCCATCTCAACTTTGGAAGAACTGCTGTCTCAATTCGTAACTCATTTCAAGTACAACCTGAAACAGGAGGTCACGCTAGAGCAGCTCATGGGGGTGAAACAGGACCTGCTCGAGCTAGCCCAAAAGTTTATACAGTGCTGGAACGCCACCTTGAATGAGATCCACGTTCCGATCGCAGACTCCCACCTGTTGGCCATATTCAAGGGAGTAGTCAATGACTTCATTAAGTCTAAGCTGTATTACCTCTCCCCTGCCAATGTGCAGCAGGCCTTCGCCTAGATCCGGAGCATCCAAGATGCCGCGGAGGCCAGCAAGGCCCAGCGTATGTTGCCTACAAAAACACACATAATAAGGCCAAAGACAAGGGCAAAGCAGCGACAACGGCGGTAGCCGCGCTGACTGAAAGCTCGAAAAATAAGAACAAGAAGGCCCCCGCAACATTGCCTGAGGGGACGGCTGGCACCACCTCCAGCCAAAACACGGCCGCTCCTGAAGGGTCCCCTTAGCCGAAACTGAATTTTGAACGCAAGGATTGTTCAAAATACGCGGCCTTGCCTATGAAGCACTCTGAATTGTTGCAACAGTTGTTAGCAGCCAGGTACCTCCAACCAAAGAAAGTATCTGAGGAAGCTCTGAAGCGGCACAGAAGCCATTGTGAATTGCTGAAGAATCCTTCCTTAGCTCTGCCTAACGAGCCACCTTTTCCAAAATCTTTTAGGTTGGACCATTTTTGTGACTACCACCAGATGTGTGGTCACAGCATGGATTACTGCTGGGCGTTGAAAGATGATGTTCAATGCATGATCGATGAAGCTCATCTAACATTAGACGGTAGTAACCCCACGCATCCAGAAAACCAACCACTGCATGTATATACGGATCCGTTGAACACAAACAATGCCCCTTATACAATCAGTGTGGTAAATACAGACAGTGAGCAGAAAATTCCGCCAAGATAACCTTTTGTTTTGCGCGTACCAACCAGCTCATCGAAGGGGCCAAACGCTTCACAGGCAGCCAATCGGGCCTCACGGCCGCCTTTTGTTATACGAGCGCCTTCTCAGGCACACTCTCAGTCACGTGGCAAGGCTCAAACTGCGGCTGCGCCCACACCTATGCCTAGGCCACCATTTATCATCAGGGCGTCTACACCACAGCCTGCTCCTATTGCGCGGGGTCAGCCCTCTGGTCAGAAAGACCGATCGTCGCCTCCCAAACAAAAGAGAGGAGACACTACGCTCGGTTTCCCTAGACCTAAGCCCCTAACTTCTGTACCCTGGTCTATGCCTCAGAAGCAAGATGAGGGTGCAGAAGCGCAGTCACCTTCTCTAGACAAGAAACAGAAAAAACCTCCCACTGACACCGCTCCGCCCCGAGAGATCCGTCTTTTGGGCCGAATGGAAGAAGACAAGGAAGACAAACAATCCGGTCGAGAGAAGGACCTCCTCAATGCGTTCGCACAGGTCAAGCAGGCTCTCAAACAGAAAAATACAACGTTGAGCCTGTATGACTTGCTTATGACGTCCCGAGAACACCGTGAGGCTATGGTACGCATGCTAACGTCCATCCCGGTGGATAGAAGCCTGCCAGCAAAAGAGGAAGCGATACACGCTATCATGTTCCCTCCTGGAGCTGAGTAACCTAAGCCCACCTCGCTGACCTTCCATGACGAATCTGTCAAAGATGATTTCGGAGAAGGTCAAGTGACGATGGAACCCATGTTCATTACCATTTGGGTTGGTCAATACCGGATCAGGAGGATGCATGTTGATGACGGCGCAGCTACTAACATCGTGCCTTATTCCATAGTGGATAGGCTGGGGTTGGTCGACCAGATCACCCCCACCACAACAGCTTGCGTAAGGTCATTTAATGGAGCACGGGTTTAGGTCAAAGGAACGGTGCGTATAGAATTTGTGGCAGGAAATCAATTCCCAATAGAGGCCACGTTCCTAGTCGTTGAGGAGATGCCGAGCTTTAACCTAATCTTAGGGAGGTCGTGGCTAGCCCAGCTGAGGGCAGTTTCATCGCCGATACACCAGGAGATACACCTCCCTTATGCCAGAGGGGAGGTTATCATACGCGGTGATGAACTTACCACTAAAACGGTCAATAACATTGAGGAAGAACGGGGTTCTAAAATCAAAATGACTGATGATCAGGCCAACCCCCAAGCCCCTCAGCAAACCGATACCAATACTGATTTTTTACCTTGGGCTGACCTGCCGTTCCCGAGCGACAGCGTAGAGGAGTTAACCTCTAAAACGCCCCGCCCTTACGCAGTGCTCAATATAAAGGCCATCAAGAAACAATTGCGTATCAACGGTTGAATAATGGTCTTTGTGGATGTTGCTTTACTGCTTTTTGTTTACAGCAAGGTATTTCTTTACTGCCTTTTTAATTTCGAACAATTCTATGCTATGTTTGTTTTCTATTCACGCTTGGCATGTCTGGTGTGTTTATCATGTGTCTTTACTAGACTTTCGTTTACCCTGGTTGCTACATTATTCAATATAGCTTTACAATTTATGTACTATTACAATCTACGCAGTTGGCCCGCAACGGCCTTAAAACTAAACATACGTTAATTGCAGCTTCACAATATACGCATCATTAAAATTTACGCAGTTGGCCCGCAACGGCCTTAAACTAGTTGTACGATAAAACACGTTACATACACTACGTTACGTACTATTACGATTTACGCAGTCGGCCTGCAATGGCCTTAAACTAGTTACGCATTAGTTACACTGTTATATTACGCATGGTTGCGATATACGCAGTCAGCCTGCAATGGCTTTAAACTAATAATGCAGCGTAGTGCACCATAAACACTTACGCATTGAATTAGTTAACAAATTACTTAACATTTGAAATATCCATTAGGCTTTGTAACCACTTTTCAACAATCATCGAAAGTAGGAAATCCAGTCTTGCGTTAACAAACAATTACGCACAAACAGAAGTTATACATCTCCTCCGCCGCCGCTGTTACCCGTATCCTGCAGCTCCGAGTCTAATCCCAAAAAGTCGTCCTCTAGTGGGCCATCATTTCTAGGAACCATGATGTCATGAAAGATGGCTCCTTCGTGGGGCCTTTGTCCCTCCACTGGCTCTTCCGGAAGACGCTCTAGACCGTTGCGTGCCTGTTCTGCTTCCTCTGTTGCTTCTCCCAGTTCTTCAACTGGTTCCTCTTCCTCCGGTACCTACACGCAAACACCATCAATAGTTCAGAATAGCGATTACGAGCCAAACCATTTCCTAACTAAATTATGTATAAACCCACTTGTGACGACCCTGCTTCTCCGATAAAGGGGAGCTTGTCCAGGCCGGCCCATAAGCGCCTCATAATTTCCGCCTCTGTTAAGTCAGACCATACGTCTGCCTCCGAGGCGGTTCCGGCTTTCACCTTCCCTTTTTCTATGCTGATCCAACGGGGTGGGTTTGGGAAGAAGGTAGGAATGGAAACTTGGGCTCCAGGGAAGATCATTGTTCTATCTGGAGACGAGGCAACAGTCACCTACTCTTCAAACTCCTTGAAGGTTTCAGATGCTCCGATGGTCTCCATGAAAACCTCCAACGATCGAGCCTTGACGGCAGAATCGCGGTATTGTTTTCGGTAGGCGGCGCTTTCCCGTTTGTACAGGTGCTTATGGTCTTTTTCCTTTTGTCCCCATTCTTGTACATTGACGCAGTAGTACCTCCAGTCCTGGATCTTCTGAGCCAAGAGTTCGATCTGCATCCTTTGTTCCACTAACGCCCGACTGGTTTGCACGTTCTTAATCACTGTCCAATAGCGAGAGTGGTCGATAACAGCAGTGCGCCAGTCTTCATCCCCCATTACTCGGGCTTGCAGAAATTCACGTCGTCCCCTTAAGTCTCCGATTTTCCTAGCCTGCGCCTCCATCTTCTCCTCCGAATTTTGCAGCCTCTTCCACAAATTTTCATTTACCTCCCTACTTTCCCATAAGGAGCGTGCTGAGCGTACCGCACATTTACGCATTTTCTCATAAATGTGGCGGGGCACGGCTGCCCCATCAGGTGGGGGTTCCACTGTGTCCAAACCCATGGGCTCCACGGGATCCCATCGGAGGCAAGCTCCTAACAGAGAACAGAGAACAAGCATCAATACTGATGACACATTACTAACGTAGTTATTTCAAGAGCTCATAACGACTGTAACATACCAATGCTAGGCTTGACGCGTTCCAAGCGCTCGATCATGTCATCCACTACGCCTTCCATAAAGGAAAACTTGTCAGGGAAGTCCTTCCACATTTTGCCCATGGCAGTGGATGTAGGCTCCTCCTCTTCCCCTGTTGCGTAATTCAGTCAAGCGTCCCAGGTATTAACAAAGTATCGCACATATGTTGAGACAACGCCCATTACCTTTTCCAGTAACAGTAGCAGCTTCATGAGTTGCTCTCGTCTCTCCCTCCTTACGCGCATGGTCCCGTGTGTCGGTAGTCCCAGTCGCTGGAGTTTCCTCACGCACCTCGTCATGCCCACGGCTCCTGCTAGCAGCTGGGGCCCCCTCATGCACTGAAACCTGCGCACAACTCTCGCTAACACCTGGGGCCTCTGCTTCCAAAATTGAGGCCCCTGCGTCCCTGCTCAGTACCATTGCCCCTGTCTCAGGGGTCAATTGCCCAGTCATTTTTGCTGTTTACACCACAACGCGTTAGTATATAACCTTGGACTATCTAGATAGAATATTGCATACTGTAATTCCTTCATACTTACCAGGCGGAGGCTTATTCCGCTGAATCTTGATTCCGACAGTTTGGCCTGCAATACCCCCAGGGGCCTCGGCCAGGCGGAGTCTCTTATGCCAGGCTGCTGGCTCCACAATCTCTTCCGCCAGGTGCTTCCCTCGTGAGGCATCGCCGGTGAAGGTAGGCATTATCCCACCTACACTATCGAGACCTCGTTCTCGGGGCACCGTCAAACCCTTGGTCGTTACGGATAACGACTCCCCGATCCCTTCTGGTGGGTCCTGCCCACGTGTGGTGCTGAGAATGTGGCTAATCCAGGGTCTGGAAAAATGGTGCCGATCTTGCTGTCCCCAGACCCCATTCCTCTGGATGACCAGAAACTCAGCGAACCGCTGGAGGCAAGCTATGAAAAAGGAATAGTGCACATTGAAGCGAGACTCAAGCTTCTGGTGAAGCTTGATCATTTCATTGCGTAGTCCCTTGGTGAAATGGCCTGCCCAATCGAACCGGGTGCCCTCTTCCAAAACCTCTCGCATAATACGAGTTTGTTCCATAGAGAAGAAATTCCCCTATGAGAGGGTTTTGGGAAAAGCCCGGGCTCGAAACAAGGGATAGAGCATTTTGGCAACGTCCAACTTGAATCTTTCACAAGGAAATAATTTGGTATCCTTGACATCTTTGGGAAGCCTCACCCACTCCCTCAGGTGCTCCTCGACTTTAGGGCTCCTCTTGGTCTTCGCCTTTATGGGAAGACCATCCGGAGGAACGCCGAACAGGTCCACGAAAAGCTGAGCATTGATGTCAAAAATTACACGCACGTTATGCACGCGCGTACAAAACTGCTCAGCTGTTTCGCTGAAGGAGTCGACTAGGGTTAGCATCTCGCTAGCTGGGACATCGGGGGTCACAGCCAGAAACAGGTGCATAAGCCCTGCTGCTCGAATCTTGGAGGTCACCGCGACTGGGGTCGCCGAGTGTCCGAGCCAGCGCTGTGCCTCCTTAATGTCGCCATAACGAAAAAGAACATCCCTCGTCCCACGGCCGGAGATTGTAAGGGTAATCTCCCAGGATTCCCTGACTGTACAGTATAAAACGCAAGCCAAAAGTAAACATTATTACATAACATCCACAATTCATAACAATACACGCTACACCAGGACACGCAACGGCCTTACCAGGTCCGAAGGGCAAAGGAAAGGGCGGCAGGTTTCTCTGCACATCCTCAGCGGTAAGGGGCGTATCTAAGGTCCAATCCTCATGCAGCCACCCGTGCTCCTCGCATTCCTGAAAAGGGCGCTTGTAGCGGATGTGATACTCATGCATCTCGTGGCCAATCTGCGTGAGAACACCAGCCCGCACATTGCTCGTTGAAGTAAACACCCTTATTGCCGTTTCGGCCCAGGCCAGCACATCTCCGTCCCCAAGTAGCTTGTTATCATGAATGAAGAACCTGTACAATATGACATATACTTGTTTTACACTCTTACAATTCACAGCCATAGCAGGCATTGTAACAGCAACAAAAACAACATAGTTTGCAAGACCCGCTTACCCGCCTGCATAGTACACCATGCCCTGTGGGTTCTGGAAATAAGTCGAGACATGACGGGCTACGAACAGTGTGTTATACGCATGGTAGCAACTGAAACGAGTCATTTCCTAGATCCAACTCAGGCGTCTCACGCCGCGAGCGCTGAGTGCTTGGTCCTCGGGATGGCCCGTATCGATGGCCCCGTCTGTCAAGTAAGCCAGAACCCCTTGCGTAGACCCCGCCAACAGGTGCTCTAAAATGGCACCGGCAAGATCGCCGGTCAGATTAGACCAGACAATGATGCTGAAGTTACGTAGTAGGAACTGTAGAAACTCCAGTGCCCCCCTCCGAAACCAAATGGCACTCCCCTGTACTCGTGTATGTGGGGGGGGGGAACATTGGGGACGATGGGGTTTAACCAACACAAGACCCCGATGATGTCCAGAATAATCAGAGTAGGTTTCAAAACAACACTATACAGAAAAAATGATCTCTAAATTAACAGCCAAATTCACATTCACATTGTTACAGAATGACTAAACATCACGCCCACACGAAAATCGCCCAAGCCCTAGCGAAAAAGAAACGCCAGGTCCGTCCACGACAACGGCGATAAACATAACTATACCAAACCCTCGCCATAACGCAAAGTTCATAAAGTAAAACCTCCATCTGCTCAAAGAACGCTATGCAAGGTGAATGCTGAAAATAACATGAATACGCAAAGAATAACTTACCGGTTCATAGGTGTCGGGTCACGCACTTCGACCGCTGCCTGTTGAACATGCTCTAGGTTTCCCTGCACCTCGTCAATTTTAGCCAGCTTAGCATTCTTCCTCTTCATCCTAGGTGCCATTATCACAGGTTCAGCACTTCCACGGCTTGGCACTTGCAAACTTTCTGCTGCTCTTTCTCTCGATGATGCTCACAGATTCAAAATTGCAATAGCCAACCGTCCATTCCAATCGAAATCACCTACTTATATGCGAAGATCACCGACTTGACATCCGGCAACAGCGGGACCTTCCTCAAATGGGACCCGAAAATCAGGATGTTAATGCGGCCGATATCACATGCACCACTGTCCGAAATGATGTTAAACTACCACATCTTATCGCCTCGTAATCGGGTAGCATTGATTACACCTCCACTTCGAAAATTTAAAAATCTGTTAGCGTTGCATGTTTGTTCGCCACTACGTCATCTCTTGCCTGACCATTTACGCACTTTGCTTTTTTTTGCAGGAAAAACGACAAATGGACACAACACTAGCAACACCCTTAACCTTAACCGGCCCATACGGGAAAGTAGTTAGACGATTCGATCCCACCTTCATAGATGCTAACCTCCCCTCCGAAGCCGTAACCATAGCTACGTCAGACGTGTCCCCAGAATGGCCAGAACAGTCCACGCGTACGCTAGACCTGGAAGCTGGAGACATAACTGAAGACCCCCTTGAGGAGGTCTCTATCGTTACGCATAGGGGGGAGGCTAGAATGCTTAAGGTCAGTTCCTTGTTAAATTCAAAAATGCGCGATGCTATATCGCAGGTCCTGCAAGACAACATTGCTGTCTTTGCATGGTCATACAAAGATATGCCTAGACTAGATCCTAGGCTAATCCAACATAACATCGTCTTAGACCCACAGATCAAGGCGGTAAGGCAGAAGGCACGCAAGATCAAACCAGAAATTGCGCTTACCGTACGTGATGAAATCGCCAAGCTATATCAGGCTGGTTTCATCCATGCAGTCGATTACTCGGACTGGGTATCCAACATCGTGGTTGTGCCAAAGAAGACCGGGAGTATACGCATCTGCATAGACTTTTGGGATCTGAACAAGGCCACAATCAAGGATAACTTCCCACTACCGAGTATCGATCAGCTAGTCGATACGACAGTTGGGCATGCACTCCTATCCTTCATGGATGGTTTTTCTGGTTACAACCAGATTTGCATAAACCCAGAACATCAGCTAACTACAATGTTCATGATGCCTTGGGGAACCTTCTGTTATACCATGATGCCATTTGGTCTGAAGAACGCTGGAGCAACGTATCAGCTGGCTATGACATACATATTTAGTGACTACCTCTTAGAAAAACTGAACGATTATGTGGACGATATCGCTGTGAAGTCTTTAAAGTCCGAAGATCACCCAGGAGATCTGGAGGTAGTCCTTAAAAGATGTTCCAAATACGAGCTCCGGCTCAACCCAAAGAAATGCGTATTCGGTGTCAAAATCGGACGCATGCTAGGGTTTGTCGTATCGGAAGCCGGCATACGAGTTGACCCTAATAAGGTCAAAGCCATTGTCGAGCTAACGCCTCCAATAGACCTCAAGCAGCTTCGTGGGTTACAGGGACGTTTGCAGTTTATACGCCGCTTCATCTCGAGGCTAACAAATAAGCTCCATCCGATGCAACATTTGCTAAAGAAAGGGGTTAACTTCAAATGGACGGAGGATTGCCAACATGTGTTCGACAGCATGAAATAGGAACTCCAACATTTGCCCACGATTTTCCCGCCACAAAGAGATTTTCCTTTCTACATTTACCTCGCGACCTCCGACGTAGCGTTAGCCACACTACTCTACCAAAGGAGGGATGATGGGTCAGAAGTGCCCATCTACTACTTAAGCCATGCGTTGTTTGCATACGAAATGAGGTATAACGAGGTGGAGCGTAATTGCTTAGCGTTAGTTTTTATGCTTAAGAAGTGTAGGCACTACCTTTTCTGTAGTCGAGTTAACATTATCTGTAAAAACAACATCCTTAGGACTATTACACATAACTTATACGAAAGCAGCAGAATCGCCCGCTGGAAGGCTATCACAACAGAATTTGATCTGCACTATGTCGGTCAATCATCTACGAAAGGCCAGGCGATAGCTGACCAGCTGGCAACTTCACTAGTTAATAATAACGCAACGATAGAACCAGAATTTCCAGATGAACAGGTACATAGTTTAAGCCCTGTTTCAACAAGCCATGAAGCAACGTTGTATTTTGACGGGGCATCAACAGCTAGAGGAGGCAGTGCGGCCACTGTTATTACGCTATCACCTGAGGACGTACGTCTACACGCCTATCGCTTGACCTTCCCTTGTACGAACAATGTGGCAGAGTACGAGGGGCTTCTCAGGGGATTGATAACTTCCAGCGAGCTCGACGTGCAACACCTGGCGGTTAGAGGCGATTCGATGCTTGTCATAAATCAAATCACCGGAGTCTACGCTTGCAAAGCTGTACATTTGCAGCCCTACTGCGAAAAGGCTAAAGATCTTCTGAGGTGATTTGTGACCTTCAACGCTCAACACGTGCCATGCACTGACAACACGCTGGCCGACGCACTTGCCACCCTAGCTTTACATGTCCCTTCACATCTGATTAACACCTGCCCTACATTAATTACAGATTGCACAGAGCCTATCGTTCAGGTGGTGCAAATCTCCGCTCTTCTCGAGGAAAGCACGCCTGAATGGTATGCAAACATTAAAACTTATCTCTTACAGGGAGAACTACCGTCCGACCTGACTCACGCACAGAGGGATGTGATTCGCAAACGGGCTAGGCAGTACGTCATCATTGGAGACACTACTCTTTGTAGGTGCTCTTTCGATGGCATACTACTTACCTGCGTCGACGAAAACCAAGCATAGTGTATAGTCGGCGAAGTTCACGAAGGGCTGTGCGGTGGCCACGTGGCACCTTGAGCTATGGCCTTAAAAATCCGGTGCTTAGGGTACTACTGGCCACGCATAGAAAAAGACTACATGACAAAAGTTAGGACTTGTGACACGTGTCAACGTCACGTAAATCGCATCCACGTGTCACCCACAGAATTGCATACAACGCAAATAACATGGCCATTTCAACGGTGGGGCCTAGACATTATAGGCCCCATCGCACCAAAATCCTCTGCAGGGCATAGCTTCATTATTACCGCCACTGAGTATTTTACAAAGTGGGTAGAAGCTATCCCTTTGCGGAAGATTACATCCCAACAGGTTTGCCATTTCATTCTGGACAACATAGTAACCAGGTTTGGTCTCCCAATGACTATCGTGACCGATAATGGGCCACAGTTTAGTAGCACGGAGGCCAAATCCTTCTGTGAGGACCTAGGCATCAGGCAGTCTTTTTCTTCCCCCTACTACCTGCAAGCGAATGGTCAGGCTGAAGCATCAAACAAAATAGTCATCAATCTGCTCAAGAAAATGCTCGATGGTAACAAGAGACGGTGGCATGATAAGATTCTCTATGTGCTGTGGGCGTATCGTACTACTTGTAGGACACCTACAGGTAGTACGCCTTATGGCCTAGTCTATGGGTCTGAAGCAGTGCTACCCCTCGAGCTGCAAATTCCTTCTCTGAGAATGGTCCTCTCCACCATTATAAATGAGACTCAGCACACCGAGGCTCGAATAATGGATTTGGATTCAGCGGAAGAGAAACGAGTACAGGCCCTTGAGACAATTGAGATGTATCAAGAGAAGTAGAAGAAAAAGCATCGCCATAACCCTCAATGGTGACCGATCGAGAAGGGAGACCTGGTTCTCAAAGCCGTGGGTGAACCAGTGGGCAAGTTCTCTGCAAACTGGGAAGGCCCTTTCTTGGTGGTCGACGCATACAGCAACGGAGCGTTCAAATTAGCAAACATCGACGACATTGAGTTACCGAACCCCGTGAATCATATATATTTGAAGCAGTATTACATCTAGCAGCATCAATAACGCGAGCAATCAGGTATGGCCTTGACCATCTGCTATGATGTTAAACTGGCCTTGACCGTCCGCTATGACGATAAACTGGCACTACGCGTCCCCCATGATGCTAAACTGGCGCTCCTTGCATGCGTCCGCCACAACGCTAAACTGGAAGATGGTAACTGTCTGCTACGATGTAAAATTGGTGGTGTTGTACAAGTCTGCCAAGAGGAAAAACTGGCACATCTTGCACGCGTCCGCCATGACGCTAAACTGGCACCGGCTGTCTACCACGGCGCAAAATTGGCACAGGTATGTAGCCGTCTGCTGAGATGAAAAATCAGCACAGCTCTGTCCTTGGGTGATGACATAAAACTGGCGTCCACAGCACAATCTGCTGAGACCATAAATCAGTCTAGACACCGTCTGCTACGACGTAAAACTAGCCCTTTTCGGTCTGCCCGGACTTTAAACTGGGACCATGGTCTGCTGAGACTTAAAATCAGCAACGGCAGTCTACCAGGACTTAAAATTAGAAAGCATCGGCTACGGTTCTACGAGTCAAGCGAANGGGGGGGGGGGGGGGGGGGGGGGGGGGGGGATATTGGGACAATCCCAGTATCGCCACCCCACCGGCATCCCACTGATTCCTCGGATAAGCTAAGAGACATGCCATTGACCCCTCGGAGATGCTGTAGCTGTGACCACTGCAGCGGTGGTACCTCTGAGGGTTCACCCCAACGACCCCGGGCTTCGACGAAATTCTCGTCGACCACGAGCTCGGGGACCTCCGCACATCATCGCTATCAGATCCTGGCTTTGCAAATTCATCTTGCTAGTTCTCTTTACATCCAGTCAATTGCACTATATCTGATGCCTTCTGGTGATGATGTGCTGGGCAGACGAAAGGCTCGAATCACGTCCAATGGCTCCTGCTTCTGCAAGCTCGCCTCCTGCTCACGCCGGAGCAACGGCGTTTCCTATTTTTCTTTCATGGTTGCAGGCTACTCATTGACTGCAAAAGCATCATTCAAAGGTGCACTCATCTGAGAAGTGAGGGGCAACAGCGTCTCGAAGTGATTGCTCAGGTTTTCCCGCCCACTTGGTACTGCAAGCCAATCCCTCTCAAAGCCTTACACTTAGCACTTATTTCATTTTCATCTACGTTCTTCACTTCCCACACGTACTGGCCATATACGCAACTACCAAGCCTACGTATTTGCATTATCATTATACGCCTGTAGACATTGTAGCAGAGACATCGCAGAAAGTGATGCGCAACGCTCCTTCTGCAAGCATTCCTGCTACGTCTTGTAACAGAGAAATCTCAGCTTGATGCGCCATGCTCATCTGAAAGCATTCCTGTTGACATGAACATGCATACATTTTCATGCGTATTTCATACTACTATCATAAACGCATTACACACCTTCCCTGAACCTGTTTCTTCCTACACCATCGCATCTCCTATACCTTCCGGCTCTACTATTCCAAGTTGACAGGGTAATGCTTGAGTAGTCATGGCTGGGCATTGTGCTTGCCTCTATCGACTCGGTGTTTCGCATTCTTTGTCGACGGCTTTCGGGTAAGACCTCTAACCGTCAACAAAGAGGGGCCATTGAAACACCATAAAAATTATGCGTTGGCCTCAGGTGAAGGTTCGTAAGCCAAGTGGGAGCACGCATCAGCTTGGTTCAAGGACAAGTTTACGCTCTAGTTACGCATGGCAGCGTAATGAGCATAATAAAGCTCCAAAAATGGTCGAAGGCTGAGCCTAGGAAAGCACAAGTAGTTCAACACTTTACGCGGCACGTGAAGAACTTGTCTTTACGCTTATTACGCGATGGTGCGTATCAGTGCGTATTTCAATGCCAAGTCTGGACGTCTTTCTCTTACGCTCCATCACGCACGGCTGCGTGGTGAGCGTAAAATGGACAGTGATACGCTTCGCTACGCACGGCTGGGTAATGAGCGTAAGATAGCTTAAAGCTTATCATGTTGTACGTTAGATTACGCTCATACACGCAACATAACGCGCTTGAGCGTAATATGGCGTAAGAAACAATTGTAACAGGTTTGACAGATTCAACACACGTTGGCCTTTCACACGCACGATACGCGAATGAGCGTATTGTGCGTAGTCACAGTCCGACTTAAAATGGCCATGCCAGCAAATCCCGAAATGTCCAAAACCCACGCCATTAGGGTTATACCTCTCATCCCGCAGCCTATAAATGAGCCAGCTGACAGAGATATCGGGGGCCGAAAACAAAAAACAAATCAGAAGGACAAGAGCATTTTCTGAGCAGGAGAGCATTCATCACCCTGAGCAGAGAAGCAAGGAGCAGCCTTTTGATACTTTGTCAAAATCGCCCTTTTACAGTAGAACATAGAGCGCGGTTCACCTAATCTTCAGTGGCTAGGGAGATTATATCTCTACTCAACGTGGAGAAGCAGAAGAGGATCGTGAGGATAACTCACCCAGTTCGTGAGCTCAAACAATCAGAAACAGTTGATCGGCAAGCGTCAGAACTTGGCCTTCCTTGCATCCTGGCTTTGACCCACGAGGTAGATCGGATAGTTTTCCTATTGTTCAGTGCTCATTTTTTACATCAGGTTACCGGGGCCTTCCCCATTGTAATACACACATCATACATTTCTTTCAAGAATCGACACACAGATCCTTGAAATCACGTGTTTACCTCACGTTAGCTTCTTCTCGGTGTCTTTAACATTATCATCTTCGTGATTTATTCCACGTCGTTTTCTTTTCATTTCACGGTCATCGCAAATTAAATAAATACACACAAACATTCGCAATCTCCATCGTCTTACTGACCCGTAAGTCCCTGTCTGATTGACAAGACCGTTCAGGGCACCGCGGATTCGTTTTCCCCCAGCATAGCCCTTGCACGGATCCGTGGCTAAGACTGTATAAACAGAAATTTTGTTCGGTATTTCCAGCTACCGACGTTTTCTGTCGCTACAATCTCCATTTTTGTATTCATCTTTGTCAAAATTTATTGGTAAGTGTGATGAAGAAGATGAAGGAATTAGAGAGTGGTGCCAGCTTTATTTTCTTCTATGACCCCTTGATTCTTTTTTTTTTTGGATTTCCTAAAAGCACTAAGCCTTGGGTTCCTCCCTTTTCTAGGATTTGTCCCATTCCTTTCAGGAGTTTCTACTAAGGTTGAATGTAGTTTTTGTTACATAGGATCTTCAATATATAAGATAGGTGAATGTAAATTGTATTAATGATGTTAAGTCTTTTTAATTCGATATTTTACACCTCCATTTTCTAATGGAAGCATTACTTGGAATGCACATTTATCTTTCTCTTATTCATACTTAGCTTTCACAATGACCTCTTTTTTAGCTTGGGTGTTATTAGCTGGTAAGTTCTAGTCATGTTTTTAGTGGATTATTAGCCTTTATGTGTGAATAAGTGATTTTTGAAAATATAGATCAGAAGTAGACCACAAGTCATGGTAAGGTTTTGGTTACTTATCATTGGTTAGAGTGAGATTATACTTGCCTAGAAATATCTTTGTATTTACCATGAATTGTGGTGAACTGGTGGTAAAGTTGTCCTAAAAGAAATAGAGAATGGTGCTAAAAAATATTTGATGATAATATAATTAAATATGAGGCTGAAAACTTGAAAACAAAGATTGAAAATATTTTTTACAGCATCCAAACATGGTAATGTAAGCTTGAATAATAAGATAAACATCATTTGTGTTTTGAATTTAACATATGTGTGTAAAATGAAAAAATTCACCATAAACATGCATGAACTTTTAAATCTACACTAAAATGGCTTCAAATGATATTTGAAACATTAAAAAAAATGAAGAAAGACTCTCACAAGCTAAAGAATCTTGGAATAAGCAGATGCAAAGAGATTTATGTGCTTTTACCTCAAATTGTCATTGAAAGAGTTGAAGTTCATGAACATGAATATGAAAATAGAAAGAAATTTACTTGAACATGAAAATGAAAAGTGAATCCCTTGAATTAAAGCATAAAATCATTCTATTTTATTTAAATCTTTCCTAGAAACATGAAAAAACATACATTTAACTTCAGAAACTTGAGAGAACTTGAAACTGAAATATGTATGTAAGAGACATGTGAGAATGCATGAAATTGTGAGAAACTATGAAAGAAAAACTTCCAAGAACCATGCTACAAGAATGCAAGAAAAAATAAAGGGGAAAGATAAGAGAGTTTTTTCAAGCACACAAATCTTACACAAGTACACTTAAAAATAAAGGAAGGAAGAACTTCTATTCAATTCAACTCAAAATACCAAAGAAAGACAAGTTATAGTAGGATAGGTACATCCCTATTTATACTTTTTTATGGAGGATTTTGGCTCTTGGAGCATAGTTCACACATGAAAGAGCTTACTCCCTGATTTTTTTAGTAATTTTCTCCATCCCTAACTTCTATGACCCTTTTTCTTTAAATAAACACACTTATAACACCTATTACATCAAAGTAAACACACAAACATGAAAAGAAAGACTACCACTACTTCCTACTCTCTTCACACTATTTCTAATAGAATCCACTTTATGTATTGAAGCCATGTTTAATTAATTAAGGCTTAAGTGTGTGTTGAAAATGTTTTCTTTTGGAATGTGGATTGGGATATGCTAATACAATGAATTTGTATAATATTAACTAACTAAAATATTGACACCACCCCCAATAATAGTGCAAATGATGAATAGCAGGAGTTCCCAATACCCAACCATACAAGTCACATAAGCATACATGCACAACTAGATTATAATTTAGAGATTAGATTATATAGACTTTTAGTTAATATGAGGCTCTTAGATCATTGTCTTCTTACCAGAGTTAGTGACAACCAAAGTATATGATTTCACTCACAATAAGATATAAGATGTACTGATGTTGTTTGTCTTTGAAGTAGTAAGAATAGAACATTGTAAAATGAATAATGATTTTAAGTAACTAAAATATAATGAAAAATAAATCTAATCTAGCCTAATGAAGATAAACATATATTCTTAATCTTTCGCTTACATCTTAAACTCATACATATGTTACTAGAATTATTAAGTAAATAGTTATTGGGTGAACCAAATAATATTCCCACTAGGTTATGAATCAATTGTACTTAATGCTTAAGATTAGTCATACTTAATCCACCAAATACTAACATACATCAAAAATATAAATGATAATTAAAATGTAAAGTACATATGAAAAGTAAATCTATACTAAGGGATGTTGCAATGATCATAAATAGTCCCAATCTTTATTACCATCTATGAAGCATGTCTAGGGATACTTCACTCAATTAAAGATGCTATACAACCACTTAATATTACATTTCCAACACTCACAACTATAACTTTAAGAAAACAAACTAAAAGAGTTTTAGTAAGGTAAATCAAAATTTTTCCTTTAGTGTGATAGCTGGTTGGTATATATAGATGTGACTAGACCAATTATAACTCATGTTTGTCATTGGCAATGATATTGCATCAACAATATCACAACAATAATTTCATAATTACAATATTGTGGCACATGCTACGTCATCATTTATACAATATCTCGAGATGTGTGTAGCCCTATAAATACAACTCTTGGACATACAATCCACAGAAGTTTCATTTCAAGTATTAATTAGAATCTTGCAGTTTTACTTCTTGAAGTTAGACTTAGTGATTAGAAGAGTGAATGCCTGTATTGTGATGTGACTTAGTGAACAAAATATTTATTCAAACATTATGTATTTGAGTGAAAGTGTGACTAGAAATAAAGATCAAGCTATTTCTCACCATTGCAGCATTCTCCTAGTTTATTGTTTTCACTTAGCATAATGTTTATTGTATTCATAGTTAATGTTTTATTTTTCTATGTACTTTACTATTACTATAATTAGTAAGTAGAATGAGTACAACTAGTCTTGAGCAGTTAAAGTGTAATTGCTTGGTAAGCCTAGTAGTGTTATCACTTGGTATGCCTAGTAGCATAACACTTGGTATCCTAGTAGTGATTACACAAAACCCAAGGTGTGTATGGAAGATCAGGAATAGATGCTCATTACCATATGCTAGGATAGATTCATTTACTTATTTCACTTATATTTAGAAATCATTTTCATTTTCAGCATAATTTCTAGGAGTAATGATGGCCAAACAACATCAGATATCATATACCTCATGGTGAGCTAAATCATACACATAGACTTCACTAGCTTCACATTGGAAGACAATGGTTACAAACTTAAATCAATTACTAGCATATTAACATTGCCTCATCCATAGATTACAATTGGGTGATGCGTAGACACTTGTGACTTGTATGGTTGGGTGTTGGATTATTGCATCGCTTATCATTGGCATTGCTACCAGGGAACATGTTAATGTATGATGAGTAATTAATTTTATGAAGTTGATTATATCAAGAATCCAGAATTGAAATTTATAATTTTTTAATAATTCTAAATAATTAAGCACACTTAACTAAACATCTAAAAACCACAACATGGCTTCAATCAAAGAAAAATCACCACCTTCCAAAGAATCAAAAAGGGAAAATGACAGAGTTAGTGACATAAAATATTAGAGTATGCCAATGCAAGCAAGGATTTCATATGCTTACTATGATCACCATGATTTCTATTATCTCAACTTTACCTTCATATTTTATCAAGATGGGAAACTAAGATGGAGAGATCTTCAAGGTAACATTGTTTTACCCCCATAGCATTTAGCGCTCATCATACTTCAGACCACTCTCTAGGGAATGAATCTAAGTGATGGAATTGAAGGGTATCATGTGATCAAATACATGATAAGGCCCTATGAGCCCATTGAAGAGAAATTAAGGGGAGATACTATCATGAAAACGAAACATGAGAATAAAGGAAAGAAAATCAACTTTCTTGTTATCTTAAAAGAGCTTGATGGTGATGCATCATTACTAAACAACTCCACCAGGATCATGAAGTTCATTCACAAATACCTATAATCTAATTAGAGGAACTTGTATAAGTTTAATTACATTCTACCTGAGTAGAGACACCCAAAAGGAAAGAAATAGACTAAAAGTATAAGTAGGACTCAAGGCCTAGAGTTTCTACTAGATTCCACAAAGAAGAATACCAGAGTCACGAAAGGAGAACAAGTTGACATCATTCTTCCACTGCCTCATATTCATCCTCATGATGATTGGTGGCCTCTAACAAGAGGATATAGAGGTATCATAGCCATGAAAGGGAACAACAAATAACTCATGATTACTATGACCATTGTGCAAGATACCCCAATGAGGAAGATGAAGTCCATAAACTAAGCAGGCATAGGGATAGAAGAGAGGATCAAGAAAGGTATGAGCACCAAAGGAGGCACCACTGCAATAGAGCTCATGAATTTGATTACGATGATGAAACCTTATTGGCTACTCAAAGCATGATCAACATTAGGGAAGTTATTTGTATTTCAACAAAACATGTAAGGGACAACCATATCAAACGACTTGACATGAACAATATGCCTAGATTTGAGGGTGGCTATAATGCTAATCCTCAACACCACCTTCAAGCATTCCATGACGCTTGTAGCTTGTAAAATATTGAAAGTGATTGGAAAAAATGAAAGTTGTTCCCATGGATACTTGTGAGAGAATTCAAGAGTTGGCACAAATCACTTGAACTAGAATCAATTAGAAGATGGCGTGCCATGCTAGAGCTCTTCAAAGAAAAATATCAAACCTATTCCTAGGTGTCTAAATTATAGAAATAGATCTAAGGATGGAAAAAAGGGGCTCATGAATCCCTTGATGTAGCAATGGGTAGGTATTTTTTACTTTACATAGGTTCCCAAGCCATGGCTTTTTCCAATGCGAACAACTAAAACACATTGTTGATGAACTTAAGAACAAGACTAGAGAGACCCTTAGGGTTTATGACCAAGGTTGATTATCCAAAATGTTTTTCCAATCGATACAAAGATTGATTTACCAAGTGGAAATCAAGGAAGAAGAGTTAAGGAAAAGAGAATTAGTTGAAGAATATAATAGAGATCCATGTATCAAGAAAAGGAATGCAAGAGTTTGTGACCTGCAAGAAGAAGAAACCTTGGATCAGGTTATTTAAAAGAAAACTTTGCCTATCCAGAAATCTATCACTTATATAGTAGAAAATGTATAGAAGATGTGGGACTTAGTTGATGAGAAGTTTACCACAAATTTAAAGATTATGAAGGAATGAATAGAGAAAGCTTTTGAGAAAGGCAAGCATAAGAAAAAAAAAAGTGGCTTTAGTGGCTAAGTTTTCAATATGAGAAAGGATGTGTCATATGCCAATATGAGCATCTCAAAGGATGTTGTTCCATAATGGCACACCTATAAGAAAAGGGACCATATGCACTTAACCTTAAATTTATCAAGAAATAGATGCCTAAATGATTACCTTATCCTTAAGGTAACTACAAGAAAAATTTCTAACCGATGTACTATCCCAATGAAGCTTACCTATAGCCACAAGAGCAATACCATCAGTAGAGGCAACAACTCCAATCATGGACCATGCCACTACCACATCAAAAATATCCATATCAATAGCTTGATCCTTATGGATATGACATTCAACATTTAATCTCTCTAGGTAATGCATCCATTCAAGCTTCATAGTACTATCTAGCTGAATACCATAGAAAAAATACTATTTTGACTAAAAATCCTGATCACTAGAAAAATCAAAGATCCTTGATGTAGCAGTTCCTCAACCCCAAATTCCTAAGACCTCCATAAGAAAAAAAATGAAATTTGAGGCACCCTAGCTAGTCCAGCAGATTAACTAGAGACCTATGAAATGCTAAACATAGAAATACAAATAGATCTGAATAATGTATAGAAAATAAATTTATTTTTGAACACAAAGCTCAAAACACTTTATTGAGGAAGAATAAAGAGTAAGTTAGATAAATGTGTACAAATGGTGCTTGGACAAGTAGAAAGGGGGTTCACTTATGTAGAGGTTCAAAACCCATTGAAGCCAATGTGATCTACTCTTTGATCTAGGTGCTAAGTCACTACTAATGCTATCAAACCTCCTCGTCCACTACAACCTCATATTTGAAAGTTGGATCACTGTTGGGAGGGGATAATACAAGTGAAAAATTTTGATGTCAGATTATTGCACACTACCATTTGGAAATTCTAGAAGTGCAATGTTGACATAAAAAATCCATAAATCTCAAGGTGACTATGCTTCCATTATGGGTTTTAAGAGGATGCAAACATGGGATATTTCAGGAACCCTTGAGTGCTTGAAAATGCCTCAAGTATGAAAGTGTGAAAAAATGGCTAAACTTGAAAAATTATGTTATTGCCAAAGTGTTTGTATGCCAAAAGTTGCTGAACCGTGTTGAAAATTGTTAAACCAAATTTGCTAAACCTTATTGAAATTGTATAACCTATAAATGGTGCTTGATATTGGATTTTATAGGTTCTTTGGGACATGATTGGGGCTACAAAATGGCTATAAATTGGTTGCCAAATTTAGATGAGATGGGTGCCCAAATTTGGTGGGTTACTATACACATTAAGTGCTTCCTCCCATGGCCATTTTTTTTACTATAAATAGTAGCCAAGGGATACCTTCCACATTGGAGATGAATCTTCTACGTTGAGCTCTCCACCATGCTTGTAGAAGAGGCCAGTCAATGTTGAAGTACATGAAGTGATGAATTTTGGTTTTCGTGGCTTCCACATTGGGGGATGCAATTTTCAATGTTGGGGGTGAAGACTCCAAAATTGGGGAAGCTTCCAAAATAGGGGGGGAAGGATTCCAATCCATGCTTGTGGTCTCCATGTTGAAGGAATAAAGTTTCCAAAAACTTCACCCTTCCATGTTGTGGGTAGGTGAGATTTACCCCCTGCATGTGCATCTAGCATAGAAAAATATATATCCCCCCCATAAAACCCATCAAATTATCTTTTCTTTTTGCATTCCAAAAGGCATTTTGACCCCCAAGCTAAAATATAGACACTATGTGACTTTTTTCACCTAAAAAATGAGGCTTTGATCACTTATGAGATATTTTGAGCCCCAAAGATTAAAGTATGTGAAATTGTCCACTATGGGTTATAGTATTCACATTTACAATGAAGTTTTGCCTCAAGTTTAATGGGGTGAAATTTACATGATAAATATTGACTATAACATGCAAATTTTTGTGGTGTTTCAATAGCCCCTCTTTGTTGGTGCTTGGAGGATTAACTTGAGAGGCATCGACAAAGAATACAAAATACCATTGCATATTATAATGGTAAAATGCATATAGGTCATGTGAGAATCAAGGTATCTAAGTCACCAAGTTTTCTAGTTTATAGATGAAGTAGGTCATGGTACTAGTTTTAGGCCTTGGAAGGCCATGTTGCCAATTTAAGATTGTAGTAGATCATTCAAAGCTGGCTCCCTTGTCGATGATCATCAGCTACATGTAGTATGGTTTTAGGTAGGAATGATTAATTGAATTGGCCAACTCATTCCCATACATGTTGGCTATTCTAAATGCTCCATTCTTGTAGGCTCTAATGATAAGGAAGAACCCTTCCTAGTTGGTTGAGAATTTGTCCGCATGCTCATGGAAAACCTTGAGGACTAGGTCCTACTCTTTAATCTTGCACATGGTTAAGTTATGGTTATGCTATCTCTTCTACCTCTCTTGATAGTGCTTGATGTAAGAAAGTGTTTGCATACACCTATCCTCATCAAATTTAGGCTTGTTGTCCATAACTTCTTGTTTTGCTCATCGTTGATGAAGTTAGTCAAGACTACTTAAGTGATGGACCTTGTAATTCAAGAGGTAAACTAGCTTCAAAACCATACATAAGGCTATAAGGGGTCATGCTAGTTGGTGTGTGATAGGCTATTCTATATGACCATAGCACATGGACAAGGAGCTCATGCCACTTATGCTTATTGTTGTTGAGCATCTTCTTGAGCAAGTTGATGATGGCCTTGTTGCTTTCTTTTGCTTGCCAATTAGCTTAAGGGTAGTAAGACAAAAAGAAAGAATGCTTAATGAATAGGTTATGATAGAAGTCCTTGGTTTCTTGGCTACTAAATTGGGATCCATTGTCCATAACTATGATCATGGGTATGTCAAAATAAGATACAATGTTGTCTAGGATGAATTTGCAAACTTGTTCAGATGTGGTCTTCCTTAGGGGAATAACCTAAACCCAATTGGTAAAATATTTGGTTGTAAGGATGATGAAGTTATGTCCTATAGAAGACTTAGGTGTTATGGGTCTAATGATATTCAAACCCCCTCATTGAAATGGCCTTGTTATCTGAGTGCTATGTAACTCAATCAGTGATACATGTATAAGGTTGTTATATCATTGGCATGTGTGACAATGCTTAACATTCTATAGGCAATCATTTTCCATATGGAGCTAGTAGTAGCCTAACTATCTAATTTTAGTGGCCATGGCTCTAGGTCCTGTATTTCCTTCCCAAACACCCTTGTGAACCTTCTCTAGGACTATTCTAGCTTCAGTTTTACCCAAGCACTTTAGGAGTATGTCATGATAGGATCATTAACATAATGTGTTATTACCAATGATGACATATTGCTTTGATTGCTTGCATATGACATCCTTCTGAATAGTAGTCAGGTCTTATGAGGAATCAACATGCATAAGATAAAATTTGATATCATCATACCACTCTTTGGGAGGAGTAGTATGAATGATGATCACAAAGGTATCCCAAGTGTTTTGTGTGATGGAAGTAGCATAGTCCATGGTTAAGGTGGGAAACTTGCTAAACACATCTAGTGTCACACTAAGGGCTAATGTTGTGACATTTTTATTTCAAGGTATGTGTTGGATAACAATGTCTACAAATTATGATAACAATTGCTTCCCTAGGTCAAAGTAAGTTGTAAGTACTTAGCTTTGCATGCATAGACTTCAATTACTTGGTTAACCAAGAGTTGTGAATTACCTTTGATGGTTAGGTGTCTAATTCCTAGATCATGAGTTACCATCATTCCTATAATAAAACCCTCATACTTCACTATGTTATTGGTACATGGGAACCAAAAATGATAAGCAAATGATTGGATCTCACTAGATGGGAATGTTATGATGACAACGACACTAGTTCCATGGGTAGTTGAAGCTCTATCAATGTGCATGGCTATGTCATATACCTTAGGTACTTGGCTAACTATGTTAATATGCTCATTATGAAATTTAGGATCTATTTTTGCTTGGCCATCAATAGGTAAAATTGTGAATTATATGACTATAGCTTGACCTTTCGTTGAGGATTGAGAGATGTAATAGAGGTCAAATTCCATGGTTATGGATTTCCATTAGGCTATATGGATACTTTCGTAGATGTTCATCATTATATCTTTGAGTATGTTATCATTGTAAATTATGTTGACTTGTCTTCTAAAGAGGTAGTGTCTCGATTTATTCAAAGAAAAGACTAGTGTTAGATAATATTTCTCCATTTCAGTGTATCAAGTCTCATGGGCAACTAACATGTGACTAAGATAGTATACAGGAATTTTTGCTCTATCATTACATTTTTGATATAATAGAGAGGTAATTAATGTATTAGACATGGTAAAATAAATGTCAAATGGTTTACCCTCTTGTGGA
Source organism: Gnetum montanum (assembly GCA_015680685.1). Classification (NCBI taxonomy): domain Eukaryota; kingdom Viridiplantae; phylum Streptophyta; class Gnetopsida; order Gnetales; family Gnetaceae; genus Gnetum; species Gnetum montanum. The sequence continues at coordinate 215,806 of MNCI01023765.1, read as the reverse complement.
GGATAGACTATCAGTAGTTGTATCAATTCTTTCTTAAGGTTTTCAAAGGCCTCTTCGCACTGAATCATGCACTCATAATGAACTCCTTTCTTAAGTAAGTGTAGCATGGGTTGTAACTTATCCATAAGCCTAGCAATAAACCTATGAATAAATTGTAATCTACCTTGTGATCCATAAAGCTTCTTAAGGTTAGTAGGTGCTACTAATTTAGATATGGCCTTAACCTTATTAGGATTGATGCGTATCCCTACTTTGGAGACTACAAATCCATGCATCTTATTGATCTTGAAATTGAAGACATACTTAGGATTGAGCCTAAGCTCATATTTAAGGAATTATTTAAACACAAGATCTAGGTAATTAGCATGGTTATGGGCCACCTTGGACTTGATGGCTATGTTATCTACATAATCATTAAGAAAACCTAGCATGTAATTGCTAAATATATAGGTCATAGCTCATTGGTATGTTGCTTCAGCATTCTTAAGGCCAAAAGCCCTCATGGTATAATAAAAAGTACCCCATGGGATCATGAACGTCATGCCAAGTTGGTGCTCTAGGTTGATCCTAATTTAGTCATACCATAAGAATCCATCCATAAAGGACAACAAGGCATGTCCAACCATAGTATCGATAAGTTAATCAATACTAGGTAAAGGAAAGTTATCCTTGATAGTCACTTTATTTATGTCTTGAAAATCAATGCAAATGTGGATACTCCTATTTGTCTTAGGCACTACCACTATGTTAGATATCCATTCTATGTGATTGATGGCCCGAATGAAACCTTCTTGGTAGAGCTTTGAGACTTCATTAAGAACTAAAAAGGCCAAATTAGGTCTAGTTTTGTGCACTTTTTGCTTAACTAGCCTAATGCTAGGGTTGAGTATGATGTTGTGCTGAACTAGACGTGGGTCTAGGCCTAGAATATCTTCATATGACTAGGAAAATGCCTTTATGTTGCTTTGTAAGACCTTGGCTATGCTTTGAGCACATTGAGGCTATGGTGAGAAACTTAGTTTAAGGATTTTCTCTTCAACACTATGTGTTTTGACAGGAACCTGAACTAGAGAGTCTTTGGTTATGCCTTTTGCTTATAGGTCAAGGGTTTTGACTAGGGTTTTAGGCCATTCTAGATTTTTCTCTATTGAGGCTATGCACTCTATAAGACTATCAAGCTTAAGATCTAGGCAATCAAGGTCAATACACCATTCAACATCACTGTGATGTTCATGTAAACACAAAGGAAAGTAGATTTATTTCCAAGTACTCATACTCTGGTCCTGCATGTCAACCAAAAGCATATTAATTGGCACATGAATAAAAGTGAATAAAGAATGCTAAAATTCTTTATAAATCATGAAAATATAATGTAGTTAAGGCCATCCAAGATCATCAATGAAATAAGGATAATCCAACAAAGTGCAATAGAGGGAAACAGAGGTCAAATAAAGGTCAAGAAAGGGAAGTATAAGAAATAAGGCTACAAATGATATACAAGGGTTACAATTTTTCTAGTTTTAGGGCTTAGCAAGCCATGATGCTAATTTAAGAGTCTTTGTGGACTATGATGCCAGTTTAAGGCCTTAGCATGTCATGGTTACGTGATGTCAAATAGTGGTCAAGAACGGTCAAGCCCCACTATTTAATATCATTTATAGGCTAAATAAAGGTAAATAATGCTGTAATAAGACAAAAAAAGAACATATCAGGTTGTATAAAGGCCATAGAAGGTCAACAAGATAACACAAGTCCAAAAACAAGCCAAAACATTATGTAATAAGGAAAAAATCAAGTAAAATAGGCTATATATGGTAAAATTTTGCTAATATAGTTCAAAAAATGTTTAGGTTTTGCTAGGTTTAGGCCTTAGTAGGACATGTTTTAAGGCTATAAGACTATTAGGTGAGTTTAGACATCAATCAGGGTTATTTCTAGGTTGTTTGGACCCAAAAATCATATGTTTTGAGGCTTTCATGGTAGGCTTAGCATGGAAATAGGGACCCTTAGCATGGAAACCAAGGAAAATAGGTTTTTGGATGCTTAGAGGTCAAAAATTGAGGTTTTGAGACCTTTACAAGGTAGCATAGGATTAGATCCATTAAAATTAGGTACTTTGGAGGTTTGTACAGGCCAAAAAGTAGGTTTTGAAGTCTTCCCCCCTTGTTTCCATGTTGGCTAGCATGGAAAAGAGGGGGTTCAACATGGAGAACCAAAATCCAAGTAAAAAAAAGGTCAAAAATTGTCAAATAGATAGCTAGAGCCAATATTTGGAACTTGTGCATCTTTTAGCTTCATTCCGAGATAGTTTTAGGTAATTTTGAGTGTCAAGATGTGTCAAAATGGATTCCCCTCCATTTTCCACACTAATCACATTATACTCAATGTGGAAAAATAGGGGGACACTTGTTTTATGAATTTAGAGTAATTTAGGGGCACTTTACCCAGGTTTCTAGGCCCCTAGGATTGTAGACTTTAATTCTACAAGTTTTTGATTGATTTTGGGCACATTTGAAGGTTGTTTAATGGTATTTAAGGTCTTCCCCCTTGTTTCCACACTAAGGAGGTTACTCTAGCATGGAAGAATGGGGGGAATGAATTTTGAAGTTTGAAATGAGATTAGACAAGCAAAACATTGAGGCTATGACATTATGGGCTTATTTAGCATATATCTTTGGCTTTTGAGAGTGTCATCTTGCAACCGAAAGTGGAAAAGTAGCTTTCCCCCTTGTTTCCACACTAGGGAAGTTACTCTAGTACGGAAGAAGTAAGAATCCTAGAGGTAGGTAAATTTAGATCATAATCAACTGTGCATGTTTCCCCCTAGTTTTGAGCATTCCTAAGTGGTTTTTTAGCTTTCCTCCCTTTTCCAAGTTGGGGATGGAGATATTAGAGTGGAAAACTAGGGGGAACCACTTTTTGGCCACCTGGGATTAGTCTTATAAATTTTAAAGGCTCCAACAATTTCTGCCAAGGTTCTAGAGTGCATGAAAGGTCATTTAATGTTATTCTAAGATGTTTAGGAGTCCCAAACAACTTTTCCCTTTAGTTTTCATGCTAGGGATACTATCCTCAGCATGGAAAAATTGAACCCTAGCACAGACAAATCATGCATCTTAAATCTAGGCCAAATTTAACCTCAATGACTCTACATGTCATCCTTAGGGGCTACCGGGGTGGAGTACTAGGGTTTCATGTTAAGTTTTAGTAATTTTAGGTATTTCTAAGAATTTTTGGGCTTCCTCTATTTTTTCCATGCTAGGAATGGGATTCTTGTCATGGGAAACTATGGGAATCATTTTTTTAGCCTTTTGACATTAATTGTTTAAATTTTGAAGGCTTGAGATAATGTCAGCAGGGTCCTAGACCACATGCAAGTTTAGTTAATGTTGTTTTGAGGTAGTTATGGATTTAAAATGAGCCTTCCATTTAATTTTCATACTAGGAAATATGGATTGAAAAATCTCTAGCATGGAGACACCATAAAATGTAGATCTTGCCTAGTTTTAACTTTAATCGACCATGCATGTTAGCCTTCAGGGCTACTAGGGTTGAAGACAAGGACTTTGAGTCAAAATTGGTTAGTTTATAGGTTTTCAAACTAAATTTTTATCTTTTTCCTATTTTTCCATGTGGAAAATAATTGAAAATACAATTTTATCCTTTTGCACCATTTTTGGTCATGCATGTAGGTCCTTGAGATTGCTAGTCATGATTATCAATGCTTGGTGTTAAAATTTCATTGTTTTGAAGGTTGATGAGTGGTTTTTGATGTTCCCCCATTTCTTCCATGCTAGGGATTCCATGCTTAATGTGGAAAATTTTGGGGAAGGGATTTTTAGCTTTTATGATCACTTTGGCTATGCATGAGTGTCCACAGGGTTGTTGGTGTTGGTTGTTAGTGTCTAAGGTTAAAATTTAGTCATTTTGAAGGCCATGAGGGAATTTTTAGGTTTTCCCCCTCTCATCCATGTTGAGGGTGGGAGGCTCAACATGGAAGAGGTATTACTCAATGAAGAACTTTATATCTAGGCCAAATCAATAACTGATTGACCATGCATGTCAACCTTTAGGGTTACTTGTGTTGACAGTCAATGCTGGGTGTTAATATTTGATAGTTTGGAGGCTTCTAAGTACCTCATGTAATATTTTCCTAGAATGGATGAGAAGGGGATGGTAGTTTTGTACCATATTTGATGACGTTTGGATCTTTTAGAGCCTCTAGAGGGTTTCGACAAGGTATAAGGATCATCAGACATTAAGAAATAGTGATTAGGTAATCAATATAGGTTATTTTTTACTTTCCCCCATCCATCCACATTGAGGGTGAGATGCTCAACATGGATGAAGCCTCCCCTAGCACAGAAACATCAAATCCTAAAGTTTTAACTAGTTTTGACTAGGATTGGTGAGATTCTAGTGTTGTCAGAGATGATTGGAGGGCTTCTCAGTCATCTAGGATCCACTTTGGGGTTAAACTATACCTAGATGGGTGCTAGGGGGTAAGAATGGGTGTTCCTCCTCTTCTTCCATGCTGGGCATTGCTACCTCAATGTGGAAACGCATGGTGTCTAGCTTTGTTCATGTCTCATCCACTTTTGGGAACATGGGGTTGAAAAAGGTAGGGTTGGGTTACCAAAAAATAGCAAAATATTTGTAATTCTAATGATTTTGCAAAATAGTAGGCATGTTTCCATGTTGGGCATAGTATTCTCAATGTAGATGCATGGGGGTTAATTTCTCCATAAGGTTTTAAGTGTTAAATTAGAGAAAAGCTTAGTGTTGATGCCATTTTTAGTCAAGAGAGAAGGCACAAGGTGGGATCCATAATCCAAAAATTTAAAATTTTGAAAAGTGAAGTTGTTTCCTTTCAAAAACTAATGTGAACTAGAGTTTTTCCCCTTTTTGCACTTCAGTGCACTTGTAGTTATGGTGCATTGAATTAGCACTTGGGGTTTCAAGGTGCGTGTTTAGGCTTTAGATGAGTTTTATATGTCAAATTTTGTAAGTTTTAATTACAACTATCATTCTACAATAATAGCACATTAGAGAAGAGCCTTGGTACAGGTTCTTATTATTGTAGCAACCAATTTTCAATGTGGAAGCTCTCCATATTCCTCATAGTGAGCGTTGATCTCCCATCCTTCTCAATTTTTAGTCATTCCCAATGGTGAGCGAACCATGGCACCAAGGCAACGAGGGGAAAATAGCTAGAACCCTATGATCTAGAAGGTGGATGAACATACTCAAGAGCTAGAAGAAGTACCTAGGCCCATCTCCATCTAGGTTTCTTCTATTGTTGCTCCAAGGTAGGTAGTTCTACCTATATTTGCCTTTGTTTTCTATGTTTTTTCTAGTTTTGTTTTCCATGTGTTGGAGCCATTTTTTCCAGATCTACTCTAGTGAAGCAATTAAAATGGAATTCTAATGAAATCCAAACTCCTATTTTGGCTATTTCCACATGGATCCATTTTTGCTTTGTTGCATTAGTTTTTGTAGATTTTATTTTAAAAATAATGCTTCTTGTTTCATGCCTTTTTGCCAAAATTTTGGGGCATGGCCATTTTTTAAGACTAGACCTTAGGATTTGTTAAAATTAAATTTCAAAAAAATTTTGCCCCATTATTTTGATGTAAATTTTAATGCGTTTCAATGGTTTTGGCTATTTCAACTATTTCCATGGCTATATGAAATCTAGATTTTGAGGTTTTTGATGTTTTGGCATGAAAAAGCAAGTAATGTTGCGTATTTTTTCTTGAGAGAACAACCACACATTTATGAAATTAAAGGTTATGGATTCATAGCCCTTTTCTTATGCCTTCTAATGGATGCTATCTTATTTAATCTGGATTCATAATGATGAAGTTATGGCTATTTTCCCAACATTGCACAGTTAGGTTGTTTGTGCTACTTTTGTAATTTTATGTAAATTTGTGAATTTTTTCCAAGAAAAAAACAAAGGTTTTGGCTATTTTCTACTTATGGTTGAGTAGATTTGGCTTCAGCTTTCCAACAAAGGTGGAATCACTCCAATTGGATTTAAAATGATTTTTTTGGTGAATTTTTTACTAAGCATATGTAATAAGGAAGTTTATGCCATTTTCTAATTATTGTCCAAATTGAAAAATTTTTCCTACATAAACAGAAAAGGTTTTAAATTTTTTCTAAGCGTGGATGCATAGGGCTTGATTTAAGCTTTCAAATTATGGTGGAATCACCCTGTTCAGAGCTCAAATGAATTTTGGCAAATTTTTAACCAACCCTGCATGAAAAGGGGTAAATGTTGAAAACTACAATTTTGGTAATATTTTTTATGTTTTATGGATATATGGCTAGACTTTTTTGATTTTAATTATCATGGTTATAAGTTTCATAATTTTAGGATTCTTGTCATGGTGGAATCATTGAAATTGGAGCTCAAATGAATTTTAAATGAATTTTTGGCTATGGCTATGTGAACAAGGGGAAATCATGGATGTAACGCTTTATCCATTTTGAGATAGAAGTGGTTGATATGTAAAACCTATGTTTTTCTTTTATCACCATGTAAAACTAATGATTAATTTTTTAAAGAAGAGTAAAAGATTTTTCTAGTTTTAGCTAGCTTTTACTATGGTTGCATGGTTTTTTCTAAGTTCATGATGCTTTTTCCTAAAGTTGTGCATAGCTTAGATGCTTCTCTCAAATTTATGCATGCTTTGCATAATTTAGATGTTTTTTCTTAACTTATGCTTGCCTTTTCTAAATTTATGCATTATTTATACTAATACTTAGTTTTGGGCTATAAAAGTTTGGTTATAAAGGCTATAAAATATGGTAACCATGCTTTTATGAAATTTACTTAAGTTAATTTAGAAAAAACACCTTAGAGCTTTTTACAGAGGCTAATTTCACCTTTGACTATATGTTTTTTCTAAATTTGCTAAGTGTTTCCATAATGTAAGGCTACATAAGATTATAATAATGTTTTCTTATGGAATTACTTAAACTGATTTAGAAAAACACCTTAGAGGTTTTTACAAAGGCTAATTCCACCTTTGACTAGATGTTTTGTCTAAATTTATTAAGAAATTTCAATCTTTCATAATGTTTTTATGCTTTGCTTCATGCAGGGTCTTTTTAAGGCCTATCCTTATCATAGTGGAGCTAGTTGATATCTTTTACTACGTTGGTCATCCCAAGACCAACATCCCACCACATGACATGTCTTTTGGGAAACTCTCATTGTGGCTCTGGCCTAGTGCAAGGGACTTACTTTCCTACCTCCATAGGAACTTCAATGTGATGCTATAATTACACTTGTCTATGAATATAGTTGGGGTTGTTGTGGAGACCCTATTGGCTTGGGCATCTGGCCTAATTTCCAAATACAATACTGACAAGTTTCTTCCTAAGACTGCAAGGGGGCCAGTGGATGTCATAACACCATGTTACCTTACAAAGATTTGGAAGATGCTAGAGTATTGTTAGCATAATACTAACAATATGTTGATGGTGGTGCATAAAGCCCACACATTATTCTATTACCCACCTGGCACCATATATCATCTATAGGGGTAAACATGATTATTGTAATGATTTTATGCTTTTGGGTTGATTACCTTCCCTAACTCCATCATTTTTACAACTTCTTGCAAGTATAAGGTTAATGATCAAGGCTTGATCATGAATGATCAAATCTTAGCAGTCGCTCAAACTACTTTGGATGAATTCACCAAGAGTCCTCAAATTAGAACTACCATGTATCAATAGTTAAGAGAGGACTTTGACGAATATGCCACTAGGTTTAACCACATATACAAGAAGTGTAAGGATGATGGGATGATGCACAACTGGTGGGTAGATGCTAATGGCATGGACTAGACCCTTGTAGCTGGGACCTCTACTAAGCAACACCAAAGAAGAAAAGGAAAGGTAAATGTAAAGGCTATAGCTTTTAGTGTTTTACAGCTATAGCTTTGAGTGTTTAATCACTTTACTTAGTTGTTAAAATTGCTCATGTTGATGCTAAACTTTGATTATTACTTTGCAAGAATTTCCACTTTAGTTGATGTTAGTATACTACTTTCAAGTTCACATCATGAGGATACCCTCATCCTAAAGATTGGTGAGGTAACATAAGAATAGGAATGGCCAAAGTGATAGGTGCCTTGGTACATTTAAGTAAACATCTAGTGTGTAGGTTTGCTTGATGTATTCATGGCACCTATCCCTTTCATTCTTGTTGTGGAGATGTTGCATGTCATCAACTCCTTCAATGAGAAGGTTGTTCATTTTAGCACCATCATCCAAGGTGTGAAGGTAAACATGGATGTAGATGCAGGCCTCTTTCATGACTTGTTTGGTGTTCCTATTTATGGGACAAAAGTTTCCATTGGGATAATAAGGAAATTGGGCGAGTGACTTGGTGCCAACATGGGCCACTCTGGAATTTCAACTGATAACTTCATGAACCCTGATGTAAAGAATTCATATCATTTTTTTAGGTTTTGTGCATTTTCTAAACTACTATCACAAAAGAAGGTAATCAACCTAGGTTAGGGGTGGACATGTAAGAAGGTCCTAATGGAGGACATTAGATTTGATTGGGTAGTTACTTTGGATACTGGTCTTTAGGAGGAGATCCTTAGACTCTATGCTAATACCTATATGATTATCCATATTTAATTTTTATTTTTTGTAGGTTATCTAAAGAGGTTTGTGGAGTTTATTGTGGTGTACAAGAATGGTCGATAGGTTTCCCAAGATTCAAGCTAGCTTTGTAGGTCTTTCATAAAGCACATTTATCCAACAGTGTAGGTCCAAAACCCACTAGAGGGGATGGATGATATGTTATCCATTACCATTATGAATCTCAATGTTAGGTAGCATGAGTCTCCTAATATTACTAATGATGACAAGCCTCTCGTGTTTCCCGCTAGCATCTAAGATTGTAGATGATGGCATATGAAGGTCGAAGGGGTAGTTAGAGAGAAACTCAAGAGGTCTATGGAGGAGGCATCCCTAGCATCAAATCAGCCTACCCCAAAGAAGCTTAAGTTTAAGCTTAGGTCATCATGGTAGGTATTTTTAGGTATGATTTATTTAAATTTGGTTATTTTCATATTTTAAAGTTTATGGCTACTTTGTGGTTTCATGTGTTAACATATTTTCCATATGCTATGGTTATAAATAAGTATTAGGCTATGGCAGTCCAAGCTATTGTGGAGGCAAAAGAAAGACATGTAGAAGAGGCACTCCTAAAGCAACCTATGGTTTAAGGATTTGCCAATGCAGGTATAGATGATCTAGATGCTTTGTTTAGTGAGGTGGCACTAGGTACCTCTTTCATCATCATCCCTAAGGAAATAGAAGAGGAGGAGCCAGGTATTCCTATGCCTTAATATTTTCATTATATCTCATTATTTATCTTTGGTTGTCATCCTAACCTTTCAATGATTGTTATGCTTATAGTAGTTTTTGAGCCAATGGTGCAAGCTTCCATCTTTAAGTTTTGTGTGAAACCATGGGTGGAGACTCTAGACAAAGTGGAGTTCATGCATGGGATGGCTAAGGAAATCATTGATTGGTTACATTAGGTTGCACTCAATATAGGTAAGGATTTTGTTTTATGTACTTCAGTGATAGGTTTTGCTTATATTATGACTATCTTAGGTTGTGCATTATGTTTTATGGTTGTATTGTATGCTTGTATAGTGCCTTCTATTGAGTGGGATCCTAGTAGATACATGGAGATAGACTCCTTGCCTAAGATTCCCTTTGATGTATCTAGTGTATCCATAGGTTGTATGAGATTGCTCTTGATTTTGCAATGTCATGTGCAAAAACTTCATGGAAGCTAGAGAGGTCCAACGAATTCCTATGGGAGCAAGTTGTGGCCTTAAGGGAGAAGACTCAAAGGTAGAAGGATATAATTAGAGATCTCTAATGCTATAAGGCATTTTTGAAAGCTCAAGTGGATAACTTTAGGGAATTACAGACTAAGGAGGTTATGTGGGCATGCTATTGGCATGTTGTTTGGGACAAAGTAGCCATCGTATGGAAGATGATGGAACAACGTATGTAGATAGACCTCATCTTCTAGAAGGTTGTGGATTGGAGGGATCATTGTGCTTGGGTCTTGAAGTGGTGTAAGACACAAAATTCCCACAAGAAATAGTACAAAGTAGATCATGAAGCCTACCTAAAGTGGCTTAAGGAGGAGTTGGTTGAACAATGTAAGAGAGAGATGGTCATCCAGGGGATCTAGGTGGAGAATGCTTATCAACTCTTTGAAAGTAATCTCAATGTGGAGTAATCTTGTACTCTTTAGACTACCACTATTTTAGGTGATACCTATACAATTGTTACTACCTAGGAGCCTCCTACTTGAACTTCTATATACAGGACCAACATTCTCTCTGGCATTGATCTTGGAAATGTTGACTAGATCAACATGATGGAGGACCAGATCCTCCATCATTTGAAGAAAGGACTTTCCCATCTACCCCCAGAAGTAATAAAGTCAAAATCTCCATAGGTTTTATATATTTTATGTTTTATTTTTTATTTTAAGTCATCATTTTGGCTATGGATTACTAACTGCCTATATGTTGTTGCATTTCTGCCCTTAGGAGACATTGGCGGTCCCAGTGGTAAGGGTGGTAATGACCCATCACTTCCTCCTTTAGATGTCACTTAGTAGCCTCATCCAGTTTAGCTTATTGGATATTTGTTTTAATTTTTATGTTAATGGATTTGATTAGCCAAGGCTATGTTATAGATGGTTGCTATTCTTTGACATTTTTGCCACATAGTATGGCCATGGCTATATATGTTATGGACATTTTAACAAAAAATGGGATTTAAATTTAAACTTTGGTTTTTCTTTTTTTGGCTATATATCATGTTGTAGTAAATGTTGTAAACATTTAGAATGGCTATGTTGACATTTTGGTTATAACATTCAATAGCTAATAGATGTAATAATGGGCTAAGCAAAGAGTAATAATAAAAAGAATGTTTGCTAGTTTTAGGCCATTGTGGGCACAGGCTATATAGTTTTGTCAGTTTAAGATCATGAAAAGCCATATTGCTAGTTTAGAGTCTTAGTAGATTGTGATGCCAGTTTAATGTCTTAGTGGGGAGGTTGTGAAAAAAATTGTATATTTATAAATATTTTTTAATGTTTATAACATAAGTAAAAATAAAGAAAGGTTGTAGCAAAATAGATAAAAGTGGAAAAAAACTTAGGCTATATGTATAGGCTATGGAGTAAAACAACAAATGCATAAAAATATATAATAAATTACAAAAGAAAAGTAAGGCTACATGGCTATTGGTGCATCTGGTCATAGGGGCATGGAAAGGTTATGGAAAACTTAACTTGTGTAGATTCTTCCTAATATTTGTAAGATTAGGGAGTGAGTAAGCCTACTCTACATAAGCTTATATTCACCATCCCCTTAACTTATGATATTAAAAGGGGGTTTGTACCATAATGTATCATGTTGCTTATGATTGTCATCATTGCCTTTCTTGGGTCTTTGCTCATCATTGCTAGGAGCTTCTTCTTGAAGCTTCACTTTGGATCCTTGCTCTATGTCCATGTTGTTGACAACCAAGGGAATTGCATTATCACTATGAATGATGATTTCACCTCCCTAGTAAGGAAGGTGAATTTATTGATGGATGGGAAAGTACACAGCTTGTAATTAACCTAACCAAGATCTTCATAAGATTAGGTTGAATCTTGGTGTCTCTTTCACCATCAAGAAATTGGCAGTTGTGGGAATTGCTCCCTGAATACAAAAGCCAAGGAGATAGAACCCTTGATAGTAACTCTTGATCCATTGAAGGACTCAAGAGTTGTGATGGTTGTAGTTTGTATTTTCTTAGTTAAGCTTAAGCATTCAACAATGGTGCATGGGATGACATTGGTTGTAGCTTCATCATCAACATGCACCTACTGTATTTTAAATTGTCCTATGCATATGGTTATGAATAAAGGGGCCATAGGTACTTATTGATTTTGAGGATTAACCTTAATTTTGCTATCATAAAATACAAGGTGTGTTGACTTCATCTTCTTTAGTGAGAAAGGAATCATCAATGCATGAATGGATTTCTTGTTAGTGGGGATATTCTCACTAACAAGGATGGAGGTCAAAATTTTGACTAGTGCCTCACAATGTGTGGTGGAAGTCATTATTAGGTCATATAAGCTTAAGATTATGTTTTTTTGGCTTGAACCATTGCCTAAATTTGTCCATTGCACTGAGAAAGTTTTTATTGTTCACTGTGGTCTTATCACCATGATTGTGCTTTACTTCCTTCATGCGTTCCAAAACACTAAATTTGATTTTAGGCTATGGTTTTTGTGGCTCTTCCTTGTTATTTTTGTTGTGGAATTTTTGGTCCTCCTGTGGCTTTTTGGTTGAAAAGGTTGGGGTAAAGGAGGTCATGGGTATAGCCAAAATGGGAGTTGGCTTCGGTGGATCCACTTCCTTTCATGCCTTCATCTACTTGTCTTCCTTGTTGTTAGGATTTTGCTTATGTTTCTTTTTTCTTTTTGTTTGGCTGAATTTTTTTGATTGTCAGCTATTGGATGTAAGGAAATGATGGTAGCATTGGCCATCATAGGGGGGGTTTTGCATTGTTGATTAGGCTATAGCCATTTAGGTTTTATTGGGTTGGGGGACCTTGATGACAAAAGATTCCCTTGGAGGTACTCGTGATGGTACTCTCATGAAAAAGGAGGTTCTTGAGCTTTGGGAAGTTAAAGAATCCATTTCATCTTAGAGGAATAATTGAATCATGAATGGTTCTCTTGTAGGTCTTTGATTGTCATCAATTTTAAATGATGAAATAGCATAAGGATTGTCATTAGCATTCAACGGGTCCTTGTAGACCTGCATTGACTAGTTTTGTGGTCAAATTAGGTTGGAAGTATCTAAGACTAGCTTCCCCCTATATATCATTTTTTACAGGTCATCCTTCAATGTAAGGTAGAAGTCTATGTCATGAACAAGTAGTTGATGATAATGGAAAAAGCAATCTAGCTTGAAGTATGGGGATCATCCTTTGTTGCCCGAGTGGGATTCTTGGCTATTTTGCATAACTGCTAATGTTTCTTTTGAGTGGCTTTAGTCATTTTTTATGTTGCATGAACCTAATTTTTAATAGTTGGTCTAGTAAATCAGATGGTTTTAATGGAAATGTAGTGCATGTGGACTTGTCCTTCCTTTTGAAGGTAGTTCTATTTGTTGTCAATGTAGTGGTGCCATAGGTTGATGGTAGGTTATTGTGGTCATTGGTGGGGGCCTTAGGTGGCTTGAACTTCGACCCTTAGTTTGTGATCTTTGTTTCCTTAGTTATATTTACTATGGTCGTGTTGCTTTTTTTACTCTTTTCTTTGTCTCTTGGAGCTTGTTGATTTTTATATGCTATAAGGCTAGATCATGATTGGCCTTTGTAGCATCTTCTATATTTTTAGTTTGAGAGAATGCTTAGATAAGAGACTGTGGATCAAGGTAGTAGAGTTTAAACTTGATAAAGTTGTTCATTGCTTCCTTAAATATGGCTAACAATTGGGCTTTGTCTATAGCTATGGTATTTCATTCAATAGTCCATTCCACCACTAAAGGAATTTCTGCATGGGTTCTAAGGACCCTTGCTTGACCTTCATGAGTTGGCCAAGTGTTGTGTCAGGCTTCAAGTTATACTTGAAGTGGTTGAAAAACTAGGCTACTAAGTCCTCTAAAGAGAATATGGGTCCTTTGGGCAATGCGTAGTACCAATCAAGTGCTTTCCTAGTCAAAGACATAGGAAAAACCCTCATGATGGTATGAGGCCATGGTTGCAATAGTAAACATTTAGATTGAAATGTAATAAGATGATAGTTAGGATCACCTTCTCTATTATATTTGCTAAATTGGGGAATAGGGCCACTAGGAGTAAGTATCAAGGGTGGGACTATAGGACCTATGGGATTGTCTTAGTAGAAGTTCATAATCTTGGAAGTTTATGGAGCAGAGACTTTAAGCCTATTCAACTTCTTCATTAGGTCCTAAATCATCTAGAAGGCTTGATCTACCATCTGTGGTGGTCTTGCTGGTTGTGAGATTTGTACATAAGGTTGTGGTGTTTGTTGTAAGGCTTGTGGCCTCCCTATGGATTGCATGATAGAAGGAAGAGGTTGAATTATGGTTGTGGCTTGTGGATCAAACAAAGAAAAAGATGTTTGTGCTAGTACTTAAGGCAAAAATAGGATAAAAGGGGTGTGTGACCCTTGTGTTGTTAGGGATTCCATGGTGGATCCCATGTGAGTAATTAGCAAATTTGTGATGGTAAAAACCATAGTTGATGGTTTTATATATCGATACTATGTTGTAAATGGCATTGATGTATTATAGTTTGTTGTTTGTGGCATTGACTGAGTTTGATGTGTGGCTATAATTGGTATGGGATCCATTGTAGTAGGTTAGGAAGGGGTGGAAGGTGATGGCATCATGACCATTGAATAAAAAAAAGCATTAGTCCTCCCAAGATGCTTTTAGGTTCAGATTCTACCTTAAACTCATTCTTGTCTTCTTTTTGTTCCTCAAAGCTATGCTTATCATCTTTCTCTTCCAAGACAATCAATTGGGCTAGGATGCTAGCATAGATGTTGTTAAGGGAAATTTGGCCATACATGGAAGGGATGCAATCCTTCCAACTCTTGTTTATGAGCTCAAACTCCCTCTTGGCCTCTACTTCAATATGTGGAATTAGCATGTTTGCCTATATTTTAGCACAAATGAAGTTATTACAATCTTCATTTATGGCTATAAAATTAGGACTCTCCCCTCTAACCCTTAAATATCACCTACAATCAATGATGGTAGGGTCTTTAGGGTTATAGACCCTCATGGCTTGTTGGCTATGATCTTCACTAGTGAGGATGAAAGGAAATTTGGTGGATTGTTGGAAAGACATGGCTATAGTACTAAGAATGGCTAAAAATAGGCCATGAATGGTAAAATAGATGTAGATTCTAGTGAATGGAATTCAAAAATTTTCAAAAGAGATAAAATTGGTTGAAAAATGAGGTACTTACTATAATTAGTAAGCGAAGGATAAGGGGGTTTTACCCCTTTACTAGAAATGGAAAGTTGGAAATGTTGGTATCAAGCCTCTTTTAAGTTGGCCTTCCAACTACCTCTATGCTAGGTATGGTAGGGGGAAAATAAAGTAGGTGAGATAATGAAAATCTCACATGTTCTTACTCAACGTTGANTGTTGGTGGTTGGGGATGGGGTTGGTGGGGGGTGAGATAATGGAAATCTCACACCTTCTAACTCAACGTTGATAAGGGAGAAGGCTAAAAACCAAAGTGGAAAGTATGAGTTTTTTCCACTAAAACTTGGTTTTGGAAGGCTACCAATTTTCTTAGCTTGGAAAAATAAGGGGGAAAGCTCACTTTTGGATGTTTAGTAATTCTTGGAAAGGTTGTACCACCAACTTTAGAAGCTGAAAAACATTGAAATTGGTAGAAAAAAGAGAAGAGGAAAAGGTTTCAATGCTAGCCTTGGAGGAAAGAATTCAAAGCAACTATTATGAGAAGCTACCACCCAACCACCTACAACTTCTATGCTAGAATTTTGATCACAAGGGGGAAAGGGCATTTTTGATCTTTTTGAAGTTCTTGGTGGGATACCAATGTTGGACTTGAAATTCATTGCAACTACTATGAAAATCTTGGAAACCTGAACACTTGTAATTTCCATGCTTGGATTTGATTACAGGGGAGAATGGGTTGTAATGTTGGGTTTTGGGAATTTTTATGATAAAAAATTTAAAGGCTTGCAACTTGTAATGGTGTTATGCTTCTCCCACACTGGCCTTCCAAATGCCTCTATGCTGGGTATGGTAGGGGTGGAAAGAAGGGATCTGAGATGATGGAACTCTCATACCTTTTATCTAATGTTGGAGGGAAGGGGGGAAAGTTTGAGGGAATAAATGGAACTGTCACAGTTTCCAAAAAATAGTTTTGGTAGGCTACCAAGTTTTACTACAAAGGAGGGGAAAGTAGATTTGGTTAGTGTGAAATTCAATGTTAGTCTTGTGGCAAAAATATGGCAACAAAGTTAACTGGTTTTTAAGGCTTCTATAATGTCTTTGTTTTGGAAATTCATAGTAGATGTTATGAAATTTTAGAACCCAAACCACTTGCAACTTTCATGCTGAGGTTTCTACCATAGGGGGGTAAGCACAACATTGGATTTCTAAGGTTTTGACAATAGAAATGCAAGTTTACTACTAAGGGAAAATGTTGGCAATATGGCTAACAAATTTTTAGCATAGAATTTGGGTGGAGGTCCTTCTTCTAGTGCCAAGAAAAATAGTTGCAATTGAAAATATTGGTCACTAGAAAAAGTAGAGATCCTCAGTGTAGTAGTTCCTAAACCCCTAATTCCTAGGGCCTCTAAAAGAAAAAATGGGATTCGAGGTGCCCTGGTTGATTTGGTAGATCAACCAAGGATGTATGAAATACAAAATGTAGAAATACAAATAGATTCGAATAATGCATAGAAAATAGATTTATTTTTGAATAAAGAGNATTCGAATAATGCATAGAAAATAGATTTATTTTTGAATAAAGAGTAGGTTAGAAAAATGTGTACAAATGGTGCCTAGATGAGTAGAAAGGGGGTTCACTTATGTAGGAGTTTAAAGCTTATTGAAGCTAATGTGATCTACTCCACAATCTAGGTGCTAAGCCACTCTTGATGATATCAAACCTCCTCTTTCATTGCAACCTTAGATCTACAAGTTGGATCATTAGGTGGTGGGGGGTGGTGGTGAGAAAAGTGGAAAATTTGGATGCTAGATTGCTCCACACTAGGGTTTGGGAATCCCAGAAGTACAATGTTGACACTAAAAATCTACAAATCTCAAGGTGATTATGCTTCCACTATGAGGTTTAAGAGGATGAAAACATGGAAGATTGAAAGAATCCTTGAGTGCTTGAAAATGTCCCAAGTATGGAAGTGTGAACAAATGGCTAAACTTGAAAAATTGTGTTATTTACAAAGTGTTTGTATGCCAAAAGTTGCTAAACCTTACTAAAAATTCTTAAACCAAATTTGTTCAACCTTCTCAAAATTATGTAACATATAAATGGTGTTTGAGGTTGGCTTTTATAGGTTCCTTGGGCCATGAATGGGGCTAAAAAATGGTTGGAAATTAGCTACCAAATTTAGAGATGGGTGCCCAAATTTGAGGGGTTACTATACATAGTAAGTGCTTCCTCCCATAGCCATTCTATTTACTATAAATAGTAACCAAGGAACACCTTCCACATTGGAGATGAATCTTCTATTCTAAGCTCTCCACCATGCTTGCTGAAGTGATTGGTCAACATTAAAGTGCATGAAATGATGAATTTTGGCTTATGTGGTTTTCATGCTAGGGGATGTAAGTTTCAATGCTTGGGGTGAAGACTCCATGCTAGGGAAAACTTCCACATTGAGAGGGGAAGGTTTCTAGCTATGCATGTGGGCTCCATGCTAAAGGTGAAAATTTTTTAAACCCCCATTCTTTCATGCTTGGGGTAGGTGATATTTACCACTATGCATGTGCTTCTAGTGTAGAAAAATGTATACCCATCCTCATAAAACCCATAAAATTTCCTTGTTTAGTATTCCAAAAGGCATGTTGACCCCCCCAAGCCAAAATATAGATACTAGGTGACTTTTTTAACTTGGGGAATGAGGCCTTGACCACTTATGAGGTATTTTTCAACCAAAAAAGTATAAAGTATGTGAAATTATGCATTTTGGGTTACAATCTTCACATTTACAATGAAGTTTTACCTTGGGTTTCATGGGGTGAAAGCTACATGATGAAGATTGTCTATAACATGCAAATTTTTGTGGTGTTTCAAACACCGCTAGGGAAAGATTCAAACTTATACATGTATCCATCACTAGATGGTTTCTTAAACCAACATTCAAACCCTTTATCACCAGTGCCACCTCTTGTAATGCAAGGGAGCTACCATTCCAACTACAATAGAAAAGTGCAACTAGGATGGTTAACATGTAAGAGGAAGTTATGAACTATGAACAATAATCTAGGAAAAGACTATTCTTTTGAATGAGTCTTGAGAAGGTTCAAAGGATGGAGACTACATCTACTTCTAATCCATTTACAAATAATCCTTAAAGAAATCACAAGCTTTCCTCATCATTAAGAATCAATGTAACTATTGCTATTCTTACACAAACAATCACTCATTGGATATAAATAGAAGTACTTCCACAAAAGAAAATAGATATGAGAAGTCCCTTAGTTTACCTTTAGGTAGAAAGGTAGAAACCATGTAAGGATCTACTTGATTCCTATTAGGAGTAAACTTGATCTCGCAAGATAGGTATTAGGCTTGAGATCTACCATTGTTAAAGAAGAGAAACATTCGGCTAGAGCTTATAAATTGATCAATGATAGTCCCACTAGGACAAATGGATGACATGATCACTACCATCAGTGGCTAGTATTACCTTGTAGATTTTTTGGTAATTCATGTAGATAAAAATAAGGAAGAGTTTCCAATCATCATGGAAAGAGCTTAGCTTAGCACTATCGATGCTAAGCTTGGTATTTGTGACTTGTCCTTGGAAATTTCCAAGGAAGATAAAGCTAGTATCATTTAGAGACATAGAGTTACATTTATTGCATATAGTAATAATGGGTGCACTTGTGTGTAGAGGATATGGGTCATTAAACAGAAAGATACTAAGGCATGAAATAAATGTATAGAAGAGCTATGTGTGCAAAAATGTCTATATGTGGTAGCCACATAACAAGAAGGAACCCAATGGCTAATCACAGATGAAAAAATTGAATCTAATAAATACATGGAACTAGGAGATCAAATTGTTAGTTCCTATGTAGAAGAGACCAATAAGCTAGAGAAATTAAGGAAAAGACACTCCTACCCATGTATAAGTTAGGAAGAAGAAAATAACTAGGGATAGTTAAAGATTCTAAATACTATGGAGCCAGAACTATTGGAACTAATGGCCCTATTGGTAACATTAGAATATACTTTTCTAAACAATAAGAAGTCAACAATAATCAACGCTAACTTAAAGGAAGAACAAAAGAAAAAGTTTCTAGAAGTAGTTAATAGATGAAAAATAGCATTTTCATGGTCTTAAAATGAGATCACAAGCATTGATCCTCAAATTTTTCAACATTGGATATACATTAATCCAGTAGTGAAACCATGATACCAACCCTAGAGAAGGCTTAATTCCAAACTGAAGGAAGTAGTCAAGTAAGATTTGGAGAAATTATTAAAGGCAAGACTCAGCTATCCTATCATGGATAGTGAATGGGTTAGTCCTTTAGAGATCATTCCAAATAAGGATGACAAGTGGAGAGTGTGCATTGATTTTTGATTGTTGAACTTTGCCACATTCAAGGATTACTTTCCTTTGCCATTTGTTGACCAACTCCTAGATACTATTGTAGAACATGAGTACTATAGTGTTCTGTATGGATACAATGGATACAATCAAATCCACATTACACTTGAGGACTAGGAGAAAATAACATTCACCATTCCATGGGGAATGTTTTCCTACAAACAAATGTCATTTGATCTTTGGAATGCACCCATCACCTTCTAGAGACTAGTACTTAACATCTTTTAGAAATAGATTAGAAATGATGTTGAGATATTAATGGATGATTTTTCAACATATGGGCTAGATTTCAAGCAAGAATTGGACTAATTAGAGAAGGTATTAAAAATATGTGTGGAAAAAAAATCTCAAGCTCAATTAGAAGAAAATCCACCTTGTGGTCTCGGATGACATAGTATTGGGACACAAAATCTATCAGAAAAGAATTGATGTAGATCCTATGAAAATTTGAGTCATATAAAATATCACTCAAAGGTCACAAACAATAAAAGATGTTAGATCATTTTTAGGCCATACAAGATATTATCAAGGATTTATAGAGAATTTTTCAAAGATAGCAAAACTGCTAGTAGAACTTACTAAGAAGGATGCACCCTTTGAATGGATAGAGTTATGTGAAAAGGCATTTGAATCTCTAAAGTAGAAACTAATTGAGACACCAATCCTTTAAGCTCCAAATTGGTCTAGGCCATTTTACATCATGATATTCCAACTATGTGCTTGGTGTAATACTAACATAGTTAGATGATTAGAAGTGACCATACAATATACATTGTGCTAGCAGAAGCATCACTGAGGCACAAATAAATTACACCATAACAAAAAAGGAGCTGATGGCTATGGTGCACATGCCATATAAATTTTGAAATTATGTGCTTGGGTACCAAATTTATGTCCATACTGATCATAGTTTCATTTGATTTCTCATGAATAAACTAGCAATTAGTGCTAGAGTGATTAGATGGCTTGTTATCTTGCAAGAATTTGGCATCACAATGGTGGATAAAAAAGGTTGGAAAATGTTGTAGCTGATCATTTATCAAGGCTAAAGTGGGATTTCTAGGATCATGTAGAACCTTTATTCAACCAGTTCTTTGATGAAGACCTATTTACTAAAATACTAAAGGCCGTAAGTTCAATAGGGAGGCCATGGATAGTAGAATATTTGACCTATCTAACAACAAAAGAGCTCCATGCTAAATGAAATAAGAAACAAAAAGAAGAATTCCTCCATAGAGAAAAAATATACATGAAAATCAATGAAAATTTGTATAAGATTTGTGTAGATGGGCTAGTCAAATGGTGTGTTCTAGAATATGATCAACAAAGGATATTATAGGGTGTCCATGAAGGCCCTTGTGGTGGCCATTATGTGGAGTGTAGAATGAAACTCAAGATGATGATGGTAGGCTACTTTTGGCCTACATTATTTAGAGACACCCACAACTTCACACATTCTTATAATAAATGCCAAAGGGACAGAGGAATTATAGCTAGCAATGAAGGGTCACAACAATGGATATAGCCACTTGAGTCATTCGATATATGGGGAATTAATTTCATGGGATCCATAATGCCTATGTCAAATGGGAAAGCATATATAATTGTGACTATGGATTACTGCACAAAATGAGTAGAGGTAGAAATAGTTAGAGATTATATAGCCATGACAATTACCAAGTTTTTTCAATAGCATGTGATGAATAGATTTGGAGTACCTAGAATGCTCATATTAGATAATGGGACTCACTTCACTAGTGCTACTTTTAAAAAGCTCATGAAACAACTTAGGGTAAACAATAAGTTGACTACACCATATCATCCCTAAGAAAATGGTGAAGTTGAAGTTATTAACTGAGAGATTACTAGGATACTCACTAGGATGGTTAATAGGTTTAGGAAGAGCTAGAACACTAAACTAAATGATTCTTCTTGGGCCTATAGGACATCTTGGAAATTACCTATCAGATATTCACCATGTGAGTTAGTCTATGGTAAGTTATTAATGCTCCCAATCTAGGTAGAGCTTCACATTCTAGCTACTGGCAATCAACTTAACCTTGATTTGAGCTTAGTCCAATGAGAATGCCTCCTGAATCTGAACCACTCATGAGTAATGAAGACCAAAAACATTACTCAAAACTAGGGCATGACACACATATATAACCATGTGATAAGTTCCTTTACTATAATTCCAATCATGTGCCACAAAAGGCAAAATTTTAGATACTTTGGAAGGGATCATATATTGTTGAAGTAACTTATTCATCAAGTGCCTTACACATATATCACCCATCTTGCCTGCATAAGCTCATTCTTGTTAACATTCAACAAGTCAAATTTTATCATGAACATCCCAAGGAGTCTACCCAATCTGTCATAGCATGTTCCACTTATTTTCTCTTCTTTTTGACTGATTCTAATGATAGTCATGGGGGTTTCCATCTAAAAACATAGGTACTTTACTGATTTTTTCACTTTATTTTTAATTTTTCACATTTCTTGATACATTTTTCCATTCTTGCATACATTTTAATTTCTTAATTCTTTAACATTCTTCAATTCTTTATTGATTTTTCATTCTTTTCATCTTTTCATTTTACTATCTTTTACAATTTTTCATACCTTGTTTCCATTTTACTTGTACATATTTGTGTTAAATCATTAATAAAGCATTAAGAATAAGGCAAGATTTAGTCTCAAATAAGGTGAATATTTCTGTATGTTATCGAGTCATAAGGGCCTAATTGTTTTTATAGTGAGACCATAACATCCATTCATCCATTCTAATAATAAGAGGTTCTTATTATGGCCATAATGATATTATTTTCACAATAAAACTAAGAATAAACTTCAGATCATTATGTATGGATAGAAAAGTGAAGAACCAAGTGGGAATGTGAAGGATGTGATATCAAAGAAATTTGTGAAATCTCTTGGATAATTATTGTATGTTCTATCATGTTGCTAAGGTTGTAATAATATCATTGTAAATCTAACAAAAAATGAAAGTAAGAGCATAATAAGTGTTGCCTTGGAATGTTACTAGAAAGACATGTTACCCATACTTGAAGGTAGTCCTCTACTAGGGTTGACACAGATAAAAGTAAAACTCATGCACAAAATAAATTTATAGGGTTCCCATTGGAAAGAAATGTTACCCATGCCTGAAGGTAGGCAACTTCTTAGAAATTTAAAAAATATAATAAAGTGCAATGCATAAACTCCTCCCTTAGACAAAATACCAAGTAATGATACTCCTTGCAACTATGATAGTCTTATGGTTGTGAATCTAAGAGGTGAAACAATGCAGTGTCACTAGATAGTCATCTAGAATTGGTTTGGAGCTTAGAAAAAAAGGCTAATGATAACTTTAACAACCAATAAAACACAAGAATTCATGATGTCTATGGTAAGACACCTCATGTCCCGATTTTAACAATCCCTTTTAAAGTCCATCTCACTTGATTTTGCAGTTAATCATAACTTATGGTTTTGTATACTATAGCATAATTTCCCAATATGGTACTATTAACATTTGTGTTTTTCTAGATAGGTATGCATTAAATTCAACTCCTTGAGTGCCTATGGACACTCTAAGATGTGGTTATACAAGGGCACTAAGGGCTGGAGCTTGGTTTGGGGAGGACCCACTTGTATAACTATTGTATTTCATACTTTGCAAGTAATACCACATCATCTTGAGCCTTCCAAAAATAATAAATGTCAATAAATACTTCCCTTAACATTGAATAACTCAGTTTATATGTTAAGAATTCATTCCCTTCTTATCCATCTTATACATACCTAATAAACTTTCATGGCCTAAGATTACTTCATCATGGACTTTTGATGACTATTTTTTACAACCAAAGCATCATAAAAACTCCAAGATCCTATAGACATGATTCATATCTTCTAGAAATTTGAATTGACTCACTTTTTTTCACCAAAAAATTTGAAGAAAAATTTAAAATCTTTAGAGATGATATCATAGCTATGATATCAAATGGCCTACGATATCATATGTGCGATATATGATCTATGATATCATGCATATAAATTTATTATATATGCACACAAGAGTTAGTCATTTTTAACATTCTTCACTTTGCATAAGATTGTTTGTTGCCATTTTTTCTTCAAGAGCTTTGACACACTAACTACCTAAGGTCATGTCTTCACCCTCATAGCTCTGATTTTCAAAATTCTTGAAGCTTGTTGATCTTGGAGCTCTCAACTTAGTTGTTGTGTGGAAGGGGGTGGGGGATGAGGGTGTTGTGGGTGGGGGTGGGGAAGGTACTTCATGTGTTATAGTTGAAAATTGTGCCAGAAGTTTCTAACATTTGGAAGGTATTATAATGGTAAGTAAAAAAGGAATTTTTTTTAAAGTTAATCAATCATACTAAAGCCAAAAATACTTTAATAAGACTCCTAATAAACCATAATAATTACTTTGAGCCATAGATAAGCACTAAGAATAATAATGGTGAAAGATTCCAAAATAAATCATAAGGGTATGATACCTAAGGAGATCATTTTAAAAATTTTTTCTAACTCTGTAATCATAATAAAATAAGAACATGATCCAGCTAAGGGTACAAGTAAGGTAAAGAGTTATTAAGAATTGGTAAAAATATCTTAATAATTTCCAACCCCTTGATAATTTTAGATGGTTCCAAAAAGAGGAGCAAAAGGAGGACCTTCATAGGCAGCAAGCAAAAGACTAAGGCTATGGAAGAGGTTAAATGGGGAAACAAACCCTGCAAGTAGAGCATGCAAAGTAGGAGGCACAATCTTTTAGCATTCATTAGCAAACCCTTGTTATAGAGCAATCTTCCAAAGTGGGAGCTAAAGCTCCACAAGTGCTAGAACAAGGGCAACACCTCACATTATCACATACTACCTCCAAGCCATTCAAGAGAAATTAATTATGTCCATGGTGATCATAGAGCTAAATTTTTGTCCATTTATGGAATTTTCTCTAGAGACAGTGAAGGTGCAACTATAAGCATCACCACTATGGCTGATAATGAAAAGTAGTGAAGAATGGTACTAAGGAGAAATGTACCAATTCTAGCATTATAAGCAAGCCAATGCAATAGTCAAGATTGAGGGAGTCTTAGTATCTTATTTTGTAAAGGTGATTGCTAAAGTCCTTGATGTGCCCAATGAAGAAGAAAAGGTGGCACGACTCTCCACTAGATTTGATATAGATGAAAAAAACTATGGTTGTAGTAAGAATATGATAAAGATGAAAAAGATTACAGTGAGTTGACCCCTAAAGAAAAAATATATTTCAAAATTGGCACTTATCACTTGTTCCCCACAAAGAGATTGAAAAAAATATCAACTTATGTGGCCATAGGAAGCACCATTTTGATGTGGAAATTTAATGCAAACATCATCCATCTCTACTTCCTTGAGATCCAATAGTGGTTTGAGGACAAAAAGGTAGGGAAGCTGATACTTCCATTTCCATGCCTTATCAGGAAGTTGTGCAAAAAAGTTAAATTCCTAAAGTACATCAAGGATGTCCATAGGAAAGCTTAGAATGCCTCATATGTAGAGATGCTCAAACTAGTGCCTCCAAAGAAAGATTAGGTAGAAAAATCATCAAACACTGAGGAAACTATAGGCACCACACTTACCGATAGCACTCTTGCTACTAGTTAGCAACAACAAGTTAGGCTTAGTAGTCAACAATAGATTAAGTAGTAGAAACAACAACAACCTCAAGAACAATAGTAGCAAGTTCCACTACTACCATGCTAAGATTAAAAGCTTTCAATGAGTCATCTACAACAGATTGTAGAGACTATTAGTTGGGGAACACATGAAGAGGAAAATATTTACAAGGTCATAGGTAATGTAGTTAGTCCTATAGTTTCCATAGATCCTACTAGTGGATAGATCTCATTATAGTTAGGAGAAGGGGATGAATGGTTACAACAGATTTTTGAGAATGCTGCATCACTGCAAATGGTGCTTGAAATTGGAGAAGGAGCCACAATTATGGTTATGTAGCATCATGATGCAGTGGGAGTTGCAGAAGTAATTACCAATCACATAAAAGAATATTTCAATGTTTCTATGATGCTACTAGTTGATCTTTCTAAAGCCAGAGATTCTCAAATATTAGTTGGTACCTTAATGACTCCTGTTGATCATGATGATGTGCTTGATAGACTATTGTAGATGGGGTAGGTCATGTAAAATCTTTTTGACATCCTGAGTGATGTCACTGCAGTACAATTAGAATTTATAGCCACCAAGAAAAAGTTGGTCATGGTATAAACTAAGGTAAAATATGGAAAAAATGAAGTTTGTAGATTATAGGAAGAGCTCGTGACCCTAAGAGCGAAATAGAAAGATCTGACACAATATGTTGCACCTAACCAGCTAGAGCAATTTAGATTTGATCATATTAATTACTTGATTGACCATAATGTTAAGATGGAAGGTGGTATGGGATTCCTCAATATTAGAAACACAAACATATGCATATACTAAGGTACTCACTACATTATAGAAGCAGAACAAGCACATCACTACATAAAATGCTAGGTTGACTATCATTAAGCATCAAAATAATGCAACTTTGAGAGTAACTAGTACAAGTCAACTAAAACATGAGCCACATAGGATGAGAAAATAGAATCCTCTAATGAAGGAGGTATGTACAAGTAAGCTTGGGAAGACAACGATTGCATAACTCATCCTAGTTTTGTGTAGGTGCCTAAGCACTTAATCCTTGAAGTTTGATTGGATTACGCATGAATGCTTATATTTGTATGGCTGGGCATAGGGGTACCTAGCCACTCATTGTTGACACTGTCGCTAGGGATTTTTTTTGTTTGTGCATTGATTAGAACTTAGGAAATCCTTTCCATCATTGGAACAAACCCTTAGAGTCAACTATCCTACAATCAGTAGAAAGGGTATTGCACACTAAATAATAAATCATGTCTCCTTCTTCTTATGAGAGTGCTTCACCAACTAGGTTCAACTCCATGAATAATCTGAGGTGGGGTGCACATGATGATCCACCAGTACCCCAATAGCTTTTCTTGGTATATGCTCATTCTAATGAGTATACACTTGACTTTACCTTTATCCTCCACCAAGATGAATAGATGCGATGGCTTGATTTAGAAGGTAACATAGTGTTACCTCCTAATCGCTCGATCCTAAGCATGCTTCTTCATGCTCTCACATGAATTGGTATGCAACACTTACAGTCGAAGTATGTTGTGCATGAACAAGACTTGAAAGAGTATCAACCCACGAAGGCACAACACTAGAGGGATCTATGATCAGAGAGACATTACAAGTCCATGAAGGGAAAGTTGTCTCAGAATGTTGCATATGTCCTAAGTAAAAATGAGGGTGGTGAACTTGTCTCGATAGGTTTTCCACAAAATGATGTTCCTCTCGTTGACTTTGGTCAAGGAGTTGTGTACCAGAATCTTCACTCAACTATTCATAATTCAGGTTCTGGTACCAATAGACACAAAGGGTCTAGGAAAGAAACATAAGTACATGACAATGATAGACATTCCGATCGTAACCGCGATTGAGGCCGTGACCACCAAAGAAAAGGTGATAGGTGCCGTCATGATGCTAGTCCTCCTTCCTCTTCGCCTTCATCATCTTCCTCCCCCTCTCCTTCAAAATATAAACACAGTCACAAAGGAAAAGACCATGAGGACAAGGGTAAGCAAAATAGAAACCACAAACAAAATAGTAGAGAAAGGGGGTGAGAGCATTCTAGAGAAACACATCAATAAAGAAGGGAGAGTAGGGAACAACATAGGCATCATAGACACCATAGACAACATGACCACGATGAACCCCTACTTGCTACCTAAAGTATGTTGGATATAATAGAGGTTGTTAGGATCCCAACAAGGCACCAGAAAGATAGTAGGATCAAAAGACTAGACATGAATAACATCTAATGATTTGAAGGGGGATACAATGCTAATCCTAAAAACCATCTACAAGCATTTCACGATGCATGTGCCTTGAAAAATATAAAAAATGAGTGGCAAAAGATAAAGTTGTTCCCATGGACACTAATCAAGAAAGTGGAAAGTTGCTACTAGTCCTTAGAACTAGAATCCATTCGTCGATGGAGTACCATGTTGGAGCTATTTAACGATAAGTATCAAACGTACTCCCAAGTGTCCAACCTGTGTAAGAAAATACAAGGATGGAAACAAGGAGGACATGAATCCTTGGATGCTATGATGGGATGATATTATTCACTATTACATAGTTGCCTCAACCATGGTTACTTACAAAAGGAACAACTACCCCATCTTGTGGATGGGCTTAGGTATGAAATGCGATGAACCCTTGGGACTTATGCCCAAGGAAGGCTATCTGAGCTTACAGCCCATCAAATATAAATATTTTTGGAGCAAGTTGCCAAGGAGGAAGGTGAGTTAAGGAAAAGAGAAAGTGTAAAGGAGTGCAACAAAGATCCTTCCTGCCAAAAGAAGGAAATTAGATTTTTCAAAGATGAAGACGAGTCACCACTTGAAGATATGGTAAATAGGAAGAGTTTTCCCATTCAAAAATTTGCATTAGAATTAATAGCAAAGGTAGATCAGATGTGGAACTCCCTAGATGACAAATTTCAAACTGTCCTAGAAAAGGGTAGAGGAGTCTAGAGAACAAAGTAGTGACCAAGGGAGAAGTAAAAAGAAAGAAGCTAAATATGCACGTAACAAAGTTAAGGGAAAAGTTCTCTCCATTGAAGAAGTTGTGGATTCAGACACGGATGATGATGGTAGATGTGAGATTTGCCAATATGACCATCCTAAGGGATGTTGCCTAGTGATATCACATTTGCAAGAGTCTAGGGTGTATGCACTAAACTCACAATTAAACAGACGGTAAACACCCAGAAGATTACCTTATCCTCAAGGTAACCCAAGGTAGTTCCACCAACCCTTAACATATTATCCGAGTGGAACTCCACCACAACTGAATAAATAGTATCAGCAGCGGAAACACTCGTGATCGTGGGGGATGCCACCACCACATCAATAATACCTTTACCATCAACTTGACCCATACAGATATTATGTTTAGTATTGGATCTCTCTACATGACTCTACTAGTTACATTAGTCTTTAGCCTTACTACCAAACCCCTGAATACTATAGAACTACTTCTTCTTAGGGTGATGCTTCACATACATACTATCCTTTTCATTCGTCCACATTGCTTCTGCCTCAACTCCATTACCATATGCTCCAACTATGTAGGACAAGCTTCTTGCCTAGTTGTAGCAACGTAATGCTACAAGGGCTATCAATCCTCAATCAATTGTTGTCTTAGAAAATCAATCAAAAAAGAGACCTTTCTTTAGAACCAATAGTCCAACCAATTCCTTACAACCATAAGCAGCTAATGATATAAATGTCTAATCATCCTTTGAATCTTTGGAGCCTCCTTTGAACCAAAAAACACACCCAATGCACACGCTCATGTTAACTCATGCCATTACTAATTGGATTAAAGTTGGCCATATTCCTAGGAAATTCTTTGATTGTGGAAGTCCTCTAATTTACTTACAGATTGCCAGAAATGAGCCTTGTAAAGCTCTTTTGGATTCAGGTTCTAGTGTTAACTTGATCTCTTAGAAAATGTATAAAGCCTGGAACCTACCTCCACTAAAGAAGAGTAAAGTTTTCTTAGAGTTGGCCAACCAATCCATCACTATCCCATTGGGACTAGTGGAGGAAATTGTCACCACTGTTTGTGGGTGGTCATATCTAGCTAATTTCCTAGTGATCCAAGTTAACAACTATAAGTGGGACTTCCCAATCATCATGGGAATATCATGGCTAAATATGATTGATGCATGCCTAGGAATACATGATCTTTTCCTAGATATATTAAAAGAAAATATGTTTGGGAAGATCGAGAAGAAGAAAGTTCCATGCATTACATACAATGACACAAGGTGCAACCGCGTGTAGAAGTCCTAGTTTGTACAACGCTTAACATTACCTACATGCAACTAGTGTGTACAAGTAACTAATATACAAAGATGCCTATATGCAATAGCCATAAGATAGGAAGGCACCCAATGGTTGATAGCTAACTCAGAAAGAAATTCAACTTTATGCATGGAACCAATTGAGAGCTTGACTTGTGCCTATGTCACTAGCATAGATGCATTAGAGCAAGTCCATAGCCAACTTCCAAGTACTAACACCAAAAATATTAGCTGGGGGAAGTTGGAAATCCCTGATGAGTTTAAGTAGAAGCCCCTTGAATTAAAATCCTTGCCCACTGGTATGGAGTATGCATTTCTCAAAAATGAAAAATCGGTAATCATTAATGCTAAGCTCGCTCCTCAACAAAAAGAAAGATTGTTGAAGATGGTAAATAAATGGTCAAAGGACTTTTCATGGACATATCCCAAATTAACTAGAATAGATCCTAGGATATTCCAACACAGAATTTATATCAACCCCTCTATAAAGCCTTGATGATAATCACAAAGATGGCAAAACCCAAAGCTTAAGCAAGTCATTAAGGAAGAAATTGAACAATTTCTAAAGGCTAGGTTCATCTACCCCATTGATGATAGTGAATGGGTTAGCCCATTAGTCATTGTACCTAAAAAGGGAGGTAAATGGAGGGTGTGTATATACTTTATGCTATTGAACATGGCAAGATTTAAAGATCATTTCCCATTGCCATTCGTTGACCAAGACTTAGATACCATCATAGGGAATTGTTACTATAGTTTTTGGGATGGTTACAGTGGGTACAATCAAATTCAAATAGTAGCAGAAGACTAAGCCAAGACTACATGCATGAGTCCTTGGGGGACATTTGCATATAAATAGATGCCATTTGGTTTGTGCAATGCTTCGGTGACATTTTAATGTTTGGTTTTAAGTATATTTTAGCAACAAATAGGGAATGGTGTGGAGGTTTTATGGATGATTTCTCCATCTCTAGGGAAAAATTTCAATAAGCATTAGATTGATTAGCATTGGTACAGTAGCATTCTTACCTATATTCTCACATAAGAAACACCACAAGGGCTAGACAATAGAAAGAAACAACAGTTTCTCCATTGAGTCAAACACTTCATGGAAATTAATAGGCACCTTTACAAGGTATGTCTCAATGGCTTGGTCTGATGGTGTATCCCCAATGTAGATCAATTGTGAGTTCTCCAAGATGATCATGAGGGCCCTTATGGGGGTCATTATGTTGGGAGATGAAAAACCATTAAAATCTTGATTTTAGGATATTATTAGCCTACCTTATTTTGAGATTCCCATCATTTTTTCCAATCTTGTGAGCATTGCCAATGTAATGGGGGAATGACTGATAAAATGGAGGATCTACAACAATGGATTCAACCCTTAGAACCCTTCAACATATGGGATATTAATTTTATGGGACCTATTACATCGATGTCCAATGGAAAAGTGTACATTATTGTTGCTATTGATTATTTTACAAAACGGATAGAAGCAGCTGCCATTACCTACTGTACATCATCTATAGTTGCACGATTTATTCAACAAAAAATTGTAAATAGGTGTGGCATGCCTCATGCACTTATTTTTGATAATGGTACACACTTTACAAGTGCGAATTTTCGGAAGTTGATGTACGCTTAGGAGTTGAGCATAAACTAACGACACCATATCATCCTTTAGTGAATGGTTAGGCTAAAGTCACCAATAGGGAAATTACAAAACTTTTGACATGAACCATTAGCAAATATAGGTGAGACTAGAGAACCAAACTAAAAAATGCTATTTAGGCGTACTACTCCACATGGAAACTCCCTATAGGCCATTTTTCCCATGATTTAGTGTACAGTAAACTTCCAACACTTCCTATCCAAGCTGAGCTCGATATACTATTGATAGCATATGACCTTAACCTTGACCTTAGTGTAACAAAAAAATAAAGATTGATGAATCTTAACTTGCTAGATGAAAATTGACTAGCCATCCTATCATCCAACGAACTGCATAAGGCCTTCAACAAACAATGTCATGAATTGAAAATTAGAAAAGTCAAATACCAACTAGGAGATAAGGTTCTCTATTGGAATCCCACACATGTGCCACAACAAACTAAATTTCAAATGCTGTGGGAAGGACCTTATATCATTCATAAAACATTTCCTTTAGGGGCCATGATGATCTATAAACTTGGAAGCCTAGATAAGAAATTATTGGTCAACATCCAACAAACCAAACCCTTCAATGAGCCTAAAATAGTTAGTATTAATACTACCTCTTTTGATGGATAACCCTGCTCACTATTTCATATCTCCCCCTTCCAGCTCAGTCATAGGGAAGAGGGCCACCAATGTTAATTATTCTAAGCCCTTAGTTTTTTTTTATATTTTTGTTTTACATATTTTTCATATTTACTTGTTTTTGTTTTATACCATCGTTAACATTTTTACATTTCTTTCTCTATTACATTTTGTTTGACTTATTCTCATTCATCACATAATAAGTGTTTCCAAGGATGGGTCATACTATAATAGTGCTGATTGCTAATGTTTGGTTTTACCTTTGAATTTTAATGTTGATACTAGAATATGGTTTATTTTGATAAAATGGACAATGAGTCCATGTCATCCATCCATCCATCCATTCAACTCTATGGTTTTCCTTTATTTTGGAAGTGTACTATCCCTTTTTCTAATTAAACCTATTAATGAATTTGTGGCTTGGTATTCTTCAAACCAAGGAAATATTCAAATGGATTGAAAAGGGTGTGACTTTAAGGGGATTCAATGCATTTGTACAAGCTATTCTCTTGGGTACTTGGATGTTTTTCATAGGATTTCTGCCGTTCCACTATCAACTAATATTAGGAAGTTGAATGAATCAAATAAGTCTTTGCATGGTGTGGTTCTCACTCAAAAAAAAATAGGGGAATTCAAAGCACACCCCTTAGACATAATCAAGGAAAATGGGCTAAAAGCATTGGTTATGGCATTGGAAAGACATGTTACCCATGCTTAAAGGTTTCCTCTAACTAAGGCCCCTTCTCACTTCCTATTTCTCTATTCTTCTCTTTTTGGAATGGTGGTTGCCTTGTAGAATAATTCTTGTTGCTTTAGGTAGATGGGTTGGGCAAGTGTGTTGATGCAAGGTCATTGGATGTGGATAGTTTTAATCTAGATTTGGGCTGAATTTTACTAAGTTACGTTAACCACATAATACACAAGGGACTTTGCACAACCTTGATTTTGGGATTCCATTCCATTCTCTCTTCTCTTTTCATATTTCTTCCTGTATTCTACCTCATTTCTAGTTTTATGATTAGTCTATATCTTGGTCAGTACATTGTTAGTCTTTGGTAACTTCTTTTGGGTGAATTCTTAACTATTGTTCCCATATGTCATTCTTAGATCCTACAGACTCTTTGGTTTGTGGGTTTGCTAGGGCATAAAGGGCATGAGCTTGCTTTGGGGAGGACCTATTGGCATTCCTTTTTGGTGCAATTGTTAAGTCTTTTCCTTCAAACATCTCTTACAATCAACTATTTTTCGTTTCACCCCATCTATGACATCCATTTTTGTTTTTCTCTGCTTTGGCTTCACCGTTGTTATTCCTCTTATCTTCCTTGTTTCTTTCATTATCCATCCTATTGCTATAGAAGGTTTGCTCTTAGTCATGGGGGCCCTATCACAAATTTTTCCATTCCATTACTTATCTCACCCCTACACCTTGGGTAGTTATCACTTATAAACCTCTAACCCAGTATCTGCCATACCCACAACCTAGCCCATGTGCTTCATATTGAGGCAAGGTATCAATTGCATTATATCTTATCTATCCTTGCTAATTCATGACTATGTTGTGTGTGTAGATGACGATCACATGAACAATGGATAGAATAGAGCAAGAGCATTTACATAAGGAACAAGTTTGGTCAAGTGGCAGGGGACGAATTATGGTGTGCACATTTTTGACATCGGTAGTAATGCACTTTGTTTTCTTTTCTCTCTCTTCAAGCTGTCAAATGAGGGTCTAGATGTCATTTATGTATAGTGTTCACCACAATGGTTATGAACACCAATGTTGTAATATGATTGTCGATCCATTCACTGGGCACCTTGAGTTTGTCGTTCCATGTCACATTCAGTTGTCATTTAGTCAATAATTTGATACCTTCCCAATATTTTGTAAGGAACTCGAGGACTTGCTTTCATTTAGTCATGGGGGTATGATGAGTCCCAATATTGAACCCTCGATATCAAATATGCAATATTGGGATCGACCAAGCGACATCAGATATGCAATGTCGGAACCTATCTTGTTGGCTATAAATAAGAGGTGGGTGTGCTTGGTCTAAAAAGTTAGTTTTTTTAGTCCTTAGCTGAACAATTGTATTTTTTCTTTTCCAAAGTTATAATTATTTTTGAGTGCCCGCAGTAGAAGTCATAAAGCAAACAGATCTTTATTTGAGCATTTTGTACTTGAGCACACCTTGTGTCTGAAAATAAAGATGATCTTTGTGATAAGCCTTGCAACACTCAGAATAGCTTAACCATTAAATTTAATGTTATTTACTATTATTTGATATTCTAATTAGTTAATTAAGGTTATTTCTCTGGAATTATTTATTATTTCAAGTTAGCACATTGAGTAGGACCACTTCGAACATACATAGAACACTTGGTAATCCAGTAACGACTAGCGTTTGGTAATTTGATGAGTGGTGAGATACCCCTACACTCAACCATATGAATATGAGTGTAGCACATGCGATCTGGTCAAACTCCACAATCTAAGTGCCTACACACCCCATGGAACACTTACGGTTAATTATTCATTATCTTCTTGGACTTACTTGTAGTTGTCACAATGTATGGTTAAGTAAGTCCAAGGTATATGATTTTTATAGTTTTTATGTTTTATGTCTCCTATGCTAATGAGATGAAGGGTTGAGAAACTAATTACTAACTCTAACTAATGAACTAATTCTAAATTACCTAGCATCAACATCCGTTCTCACTTACCGTACACACCCTGAACCGATGCAACTGTGGCTACCAAACGCTAGTCCTTGCTGGGATCACCATGCGTAACACACGTGCTCAAAGTGGTTGTATTGAGACACTTAACTAGGAGGAAAGGGTTGAGAGAATCTAATCTAGCCTAAGTGCGATGAGCATCCATTCCTTGATTATCCTTACACATCCTTAAATGCTCGTAATCAAGTCGTACTCATTCCACATTACTAGGAGATAAGGGTGAGAGAGAAAGAAATAAATAACATTAAATAAAAACCTATTCCATGCACTGAAAGGTTTATCCAAGAAGTTCATCTTTATTACCATACATAACTTGTGTTCACGTACAATGTTGCTTGAATAAAGATCCGTTCACTTTAAGACTCTTACTGTGGGCACATGGAAAATATTCTATCTCTGGAGTGATCAATATGCCAGAGTTTCCCTACTTCTAGCCTAGGCTGAGGAAATAAGGGAGATCCACCTATTATTTATAGATATGATGATGCACCACGATATTGCGTACGCAATATCGCAGGGGATGACATGATATCACATGGAATGCAATATCATGGCGGCCACGATATCGTGGCCCATGCGATATCGCATCTCATCATACCCCCATGACTAAATGAAAAATCATCCTCGAGTTCCTTACAAGATATTGGGAAGGTATGGGATTATTGAGGTGAATGGAACTAATGGGATGACATGTGAATGAATCATCATTACAAGACTTTATCAAACTAGTGCTCATGACAACAAGAGTGAACACCTTATTACATTGACATTAGGCCTTAGTTGACAGCTAAGAGAAAAGAGAGAAAGAAGTGTTGCTGCTGCCAATGCCAAGATTGCACCTTTCATTGTCCTTCCGTAAGCACACCATTGATCTTACTCCTTGCATAGCTACTTCCAGCACCACTCCATTCCAAGTATTTGCTCCAGATCCAATCCGTTTTTGTATGATCACCATCTACACACACAACAAAATCATATATTAGCAAGGGTAAATGAATCATCATGTAATTAATATCTTGCTTCAGTGCAGGTACATTGGCTAGGTTGTGGTATGGCTAATTGCGGATCTGGGGATGTATTAATGATGACTACTGAATGTGTAGGGGTTAGGAGAAAATTGAAAAAAATTAGGGCTAGAAGAAAATAAAAAAAATTGGGCCCTATACCCCCATGACTAATTGCGAACCTCTGGTAGCATTAGAATGGAGAAAGAAAAGGAGTAAGAAAGATAGATAAAAAGGGACAACTATGGCATCGATGAAATAGATGTCAAGATGGAAATGAACAAAATAAAATTAATTGCAAAAATGTTAGGGAAAAGAATTTAATTAGTGCACCAAAGAGGAATATCAGTGGGTCCTCCCCAAAGTAGGCTCATGCCCTTAATGCCCTAACAAACCCACATTCAAAGAGTCTGTAGGCTCTGGGAATGTCAATTGGAACAAGAGTTAAAGTATTAACTGCAAGAATATACCAAAAAGAAAACAATGTATCAACCAAAATATACACTAATGATACAACCGACAATGAGGTGAATAAGGGAGAGAAGGATGGAGAGAAGCGAATGGAATGGAATCCCAAGAACAAGGTGGTGTACAGCCCCTTGTGTGTTT
>MNCI01023765.1:165980-179652 GCA_015680685.1 Gnetum montanum | reverse complement strand
AAGAATGCACCTCCAAAGAGCCACCACCATTCTGATGAAACAAAGGAGAGAATGGGAAGCGAGAAGGGCCTTAGTTAGAGGGAACACTTTTAGTTCCATAACCAATGCTTGTAGCCCAAGTTTATTTCATCTAAGGGGTGTGCTTTGAATTATCAATTTTTTTTGTGTTTTGTGTTTTGTGTTTTTATGTGTGAGAACCACACCATGCAAAGACTTTGTTATTTTTATTTTCTCAGCTTCTGATACTTGGGTAACATCGGAATGGTGAGAAAACCCAAGAAGAAAACATCCAAGCACCCAAGAGAATGGCCAACACCAAAGCATCAAGTTCCCTTGAAGTCACACCCTTTTCAAACCTTGAGTTCTTCCTTATTTTTAGAAGTGCCCAGTCACCGATTCATTAAATTTTTTATTATGAAGGAGACTATACATTTTCAAGCCAAGAGAGACCATAGAAACTGGTGGATGGATGGATGAAGTGAACTCATTGCCTGCCATATCAGAAGAAACATACCTTAGTATCAACATCGTGACTTAAAGGTAAAAACCAAACATTAGCAATCAACATGAAAAAAGTTCATACCATCATGAAGAACACTTATTGGGTGACAAACTTACAGGGTGGATCACACACACAGACACACAAAAATGGAAAAGTATAACAATGTTGAAAAAAAAGCAATAAAAGTTAAAGAAAGTTGTAAAAAAAACAAGAAAAGTTGAGGAAATTTGTAAAAAAAAAACAAGAAAATTTAAATAAATTGTAAAACAAAAATAAGAAAAGTTAAAGAAATTTGTAAAACAAAAATAAGAAAAGTTAAAGAAATTGTAAAACAAAATTGTATAAGATAAAAACGTGTAAAAAAATATGTAAAAAAAAACTAAAAAGAACTAAGTTCCTCCAAATGATTAGCATAGGTGGCCATCTCCCCCATGATTGAATTACAAGGGAAAAATCTAAAATAATGAACATCTATTTGAATTTCATAGAAGTGCCCAACTTCTCCCAACTGATGTTCTTAGATTAAGGGATGGAAGTTGGCGATGCTCATATTCCAATGTGTCTATGCCTCCGTTGTTGGCATGAGGTATTTCCCTAGTTTGTTCCATGCATGTTTGTCAGTTGCTCTTTCGACTATCTATCAACCATGAGGTGTCTACTACTTGTGTGGTTGCTACATACAAGCACCTTTGAATTTGTATTTCTTGGGCATGCCGATTACATGGAAGAGATGCTGAACATTCTTTCATGTCATCACCCTCTGAGTCATTGTATGTCATGCACAAAACTTTCTTCTTCTCGATCTTTCCATAAATGTTTATCTTAGATATCTGCAAGGAAAGATCACGGATCCCTAGGTACGCATCTACTATACTTAGCCATGGCCTTCCCATTATAATTGGGAAGCCCTTGTCATTGCTGTTAACTTCTATCACTAGGAAGTTAGCTGGGTAAGACCAACCACACATAGTGGTAACAATGTCCTCCACCAATCCCAAGGGAATGGTGATGGATTGGTTTGCCAGCTCTAGTTGATTTTTGCTCTTCTTAAGTTGGGGAAGGTTCTAGGCTTGATACATTTCTTGTGTAATTAAGTTGACTCTAGAACCTGAGTCAAGAAGAGCCTTATGTGGTGCATTCTCAAAGATTTGTAAATAGATTAAGGGGCTTCCAAGATCAATTAGTTTCCTAGGAAGGTGGCCTACCTTAATCCAGTTGGTTACGGTATGCATTAACATAACCGTATGCATTAAGCTCTGTTGGACTGAAGGGTGCTCCGAAGTGTTAGATGGTGGAGGAGTGTACATGGGCTCAACTGCTTATTGTTATGAGAGTTTGTCTAGGCTTCTGGTTCTAAAGAAAGGTCTTCTCTTTTTACAGTTGTCAGAACCACCAACAGGTTGAATATTTATAGCTCTCACAGTGTTACGTTGCTGCAGTTAAGTAGGGATTTCCCCTTGCATTGTTAGAGTAGGAGGTGTTATGGGAACTACTGGTGGAAGAGGTGCGGATGGAGTTGGAGGATGGTAAGTATGTGGGGTGCCTCCCAGAGGAGAAGGAGTCCTCCTAAAGTACTCCCAAACTTGGTAGTGATGTTGGGAAGTTGTGTGACTCATAGAGTCACTTGGAGAAACCAGCTGCTATAAATAATAGCCATAGTGATGTTGTTGCCAGTAAGGGTATTGTTGTTTTGGTGGTGGCATCCCCTATGACTGTGGGTATTGCCACTACTGATGCTGTCCGATGGGTTGTGGTGGAGTTCCACTTGGATAGCACGTTAGTGGTTGGTGGAACTACCTTGGGTTACCTTGGGGATGAGGTAACCTTCAGGGTGTTTGCCATTGGTTAAGTCTTGGATTAAGTGCATACATCCCAGACTCTTGTAAATGTGAGATGATTGGACAACATCCCTTGGGATGATCATAATGGCAGATCTTACATCCATCATCATCTTCTATGTTTGAATCCACAACTTCATTGGAGATAGTAATTTTCCCCTTACCCTTGTTATGTGCAGGGCCTGAATTTCTCTGCTTTGTCTTATCTTTGTCACTACTTCGTTCCTCCTTAGACTCTTCTACAATTTTCAAGACAGTTTCAAGTCTAGATTCTAAGGAATCCCACAATTGATCCATCTTAGCCGATGCTTCTGTTGTTAATTTTTGAATCTGTAAGGTTTTTTTGTTCACCAACTCTTCGAGTGGTGACTCAACCTCTTCATTGCAAAATTTCACGCCTTTCTTCCAAAGGGAGGGATCATGGTTGTATTCTTCTGCACTATCTCTTTTTTGTAGTTCACCTTCTTCTTTTGGTACTTGTTCCAACAAGCGATGTACATCATGACTCTAAGTTTTGATAGTCTCCCTTGGGCATAAGTCCCAAGGGTTCTCCTGGATTCATGCCTTAGCCCATCCACAATGTGGTGAAGTTGATCCTACTATGTGTAACCATGGCCCAGGCAACGATGTAACAATGTGTAGTAGCAGGTCATGGTAGCATCCAAGGGTTCGTGATTACCTTATTTCCATCCTTGGATCTACTTATGCAAATCAGACACTCTGGAGTATGTTTGATACTTATCATTGAAGAGTTCTAACATCGTACTCCACCTCCTAATGGTTTTCTATTCTAAGGACTGGTACCAACTCTTTACTTCCTTGGTACCAACTCTTTGCTTCCTTGGTGAGTGTCCTGGGAAATAACTTAAGTTTTTGCCACTTATTCTCTATGTTTTGCGAGGCACAGGCATCGTGGAATGCCTGTAAATGATGCTGCGGATCAACATTGTATCCCCTTTCAAATCGTGGGATGTTGTTCATGTTTAAGTGTTTAATTCGACTATCTTTTAAATGCCTTGTGGGAATTCTAACAGCCTCCATTATATCAAGCATACTTTGGGTTGCAAGTGGGGGCTCGTCATGATCATCTCTTTCATGATGTATATGATTTCTTCGTTGTTCCCTACTTTCCCTTAGTTCATACCCTTGTCCTCTCTCTTGACTCTCTCATCGAGGTCTCTCATTTTTTTACCTTTATCCTCTTCGTTATACTTGTGATGGTTGCTCCCAGATGTGGAAGGAGAGGGTGAGTGATGAATTGAAGGAGAAGAGGAATGAGAACCATCACCATGATGATGCTTCCTACCTTCTCTTTGGCTGCTACGGCCCCAATCGTGATGATGATCTAAGTGCCTATCCTTGTCTTCTGTTATTGTTCCCTCTGTGAACAGTTGCTGTTCACGGGCATCAAAACCAGAGTTATGTATCATTGATCATAAGTTCTAATACCCAAACTCCTCACCATCATTAGGAGGGGGAACATCTTTTGATAGCGAACCTGCTATGAGTGGTTCACCATCTTTTATTTCGCTTAGGACGTGCGGGACCTCTTTGCCCTTCAACAGTGTATGTTGGCTCTCCTGCCTTGAGTCCCTCATATGTTGTAAGGCTATGGGATGGTAATCCCTCACGTCAAAATTTTCTGCAACATATTCAATGTATAATTCTGTCATGCCAATCTGTGCCAAAGCACGAAGAAGCATGTTTGGGACTGCATGATCTGGAGGTAACATGATGTTACCTTGCAAATCTCTCCATCGCAGTTGTTCGTCTTGATGGAGGATAAAGGTAAAGTCTAGAATATACTCATCAGGATGAGTATAGACTATCCAGTATTGTTGAGGACTTGGTGGATTTAGGTTATGTGTTTTTGATTGCTAACTATTCTTTGTATTGTCCCTAGGTGGTGAGTTGCTCTTATGAGAAGAAGACATTGTTATCAGTGTGCTATCTACCATTATATACATTTTTCTTTAATTAACCTGAAGGTTCATTTAGGCTCCCAACGATGTGAGTGATATCCTATGTTCTATTTAGTGCACAAACACTTTGTCCCCGGCAACGGCACCAATGATGAGTGGCGAGATACCCCTACACTCAACCATACGAATATGAGCATAGCATGCACAATCTGGTCGAACTCCGTAGACTAAGTGCCTACACGCCCATGGAACACTTAGGGTTAATTATTCGTTGTCTTCCTAGACTTACTTGTAGTTGTCACAGTGTATGGTTAAGTAAGTTCGAGGTATATGATTTTTATAGTTTTTATGTTTTATGTCTCCTATGCTAATGAGGTGAAGGGTTGAGAAACTAATTACTAACTCTAACTAATGAACTAAGTCTAAATTACCTAGCATCAGCATCCGTTCCCACTTACCGTACACACCTTGGACTGATGCAACCATGGCTACCAAATGCTAATCGTTACTAGGATCACCACGCATAACGCATGTGCTCAAAGTGGTCGTACTGAGGCACTTAACTAGGAGGAAAGGGTTGAGAGAATCTAATCTAGCCTAAGTGCGATGAACATCCATTCCTTGATTATCCGTACACATCCTTAAATGCTCGTAATCAAGTCATACTCATTTCACATTACTAGGAGAGGAGATAAGGGTGAGAGAGAAAGCAATAAATAACATTAAATAAAATCCTATTCCATGCACTGCAAGGTTTATCTAGGAAGTTCGTCTTTATTTCCGTACACAACTTGTGTTCAGGTACAATGTTGCTTGAATAAAGATCTGTTCACTTTAGGACTTCTACTGCAGGCACATGGAAAATATTCTATCTCTGGAGTGATCAATATGCCAGAGTTTCCCTACTTCTAGCCTAGGATGAGGAAACAAGGTAGTGCCGCATCTTATTTATAGATATGACGGCGCACCGCGATATCGTGGCCCATGCGATATCACGTCTCATCATAATCCCAGTAGTGTTACACTGGTTCAGGATGTGTTTGGAGAGTGGGAATGGATGCTGGTGTTAGGACTAGTTAGAGAATAGTTAATTAGCTAAAAAAAATTAGTTATTGAGTTATTTTATTCCTCTATTTTAAGCATCAAGAATATAAAACATAAAAATAATAAAAATCATATACCTCAAGTTTACTTAACCATACAACTGTGCCTTACAAGTAAGCTTGGGAAGACAACGATTGCATAACTCATCCTAGATTTGTGTAGGCGCATAAGCACTTAATCCTCGAAGTTCGACCGGATCACGTGTGAATGCTTGTATTCGTATGGTTGTGGAAAGGGGTACCTAGTTTCTCATCAGCTAGGATAGATTTGTTTACTTACTTCACTTAGAATTAGAAATCATTTTCATTTTCACCATGACTGCTAGGAGTAATGATGGCCAAATAACATCAGATATCATATACCTCACGATGAGTTAAACCATAGACATAGAGTTCACTAGCTCAATGTGAAAAGACAACAGTCACACACTTAAACCAATAGTTAGCATATTAACATTGTCTCATCCACAGATTACAATCAGGTCACGTGTGGATACTCATAACTTGTATGGTGGGTCTTGGATTGCTCCACTACTCATCAACGGGGATACATTGCATCAATGATATCATAGGTGGAGATACGATATCATAGTTGCGATATCGTGGATATGATATCATAGGTGTGGTATCACTTATAATTAAAAACAATTTATTAATAGGTTGGGGTTTTGTGAGTTTATTAGGTGGGAGGTGCAACAATTTAAGGGGAAGAAAGCAAGTAATAGAAATAATTTGACTATAGATGAAGCTCAAGACATATAACCAACATGATACATTAGAAAGCTAAGTACTATACCATTGAGTTCTTTCACAAATATGAAAGAATCCAATAAAATAAATACTACAAAGAACTATAGAAAAATTATAGAGGAATGTAAGAATGTATCATGTGTTCTTCGAACTAACAATTTCTTGCTTAATAAAACAATGAACCATATCTTTAAATAACATAACTCTTCATAATTAATAGTAAAGGCAGACCCATATAAAAAGACCTACCACATAAGCCCCATAAAAGGTTGAGAAAAAAAAAAGAATTTTTTTAAAAAAAAAAAAAGAAAAAAAAGAAAAAAGAAAAAAAACCAACCCCACCGTCGGGAACCAAATGGTGCCATGCCCTTCTCGGTGGTTTTCCTTTGGGTATCCATGGTTCGAAAGGAAAGGGATTTTTCTGTCTGCCGGCGGCAGCTGCGGCGGTTGGACACCTTGCATTGCGTCCACTAACGCTAACGCTCCATCACTGTTCAATGCCGATCCAAAGCTTGCAGTGCCAAACACAGCAGAATAAAGCGAGAGTTACTTGACTTAATGTGCAATGCAAAGCATAAGAGTGGCCATGTCCAAGCAAAGCATCACAAAGCAGGATTATAAAATACCATCTGAATAACGTCAACTTGGCAAATAACAGACAATGGCAAAAAGCATAAAAAGCATGATAACGTGGATGTGGACGTCAGTGGCGCTGGCCATCACAGTAGGAGCGACGGTTATAGAGGTAAAGAACAAGTGCAGAGAGACTGTGTGGCCCGGGATCCTGCCGGTGCCTGGAGATGCAGACGGGCTCATGGGCGGCGGCTTTGTGCTGCGGCCCGGACAAGGCGTTGTGCTGCGGCCGCCGCACGGTTGGTCGGGCCGCCTCTGGGGGCGCACTGGCTGCCGCTTCGACGGTGCCGGTGCAGGCTTCTGCGAGACTGGCGACTGCGCAAGGCGGCTACGTTGCGGAGATGCCGGCGCGGGTGGGGAGCCACCGGTGTCGCTGGCTGAGTTCACGCTGCCCGACACACTGGACTTCTACGACGTCAGCCTGGTGGACGGCTTCAACCTGCCCTTGTCGATAGCGCCCACACATCGAAACTGCACTGTGGCCGGACGTTGCATCCAGGATGTTCGTGCGGTGTGCCCACGCGAGCTGGCTGTGCGAGGCTCCGGCGGGCGCGTGGTGGCATGCAAGAGCGCCTGCTACGCCTTCGGAACTCCCGAGTTCTGCTGCACCGGTGCCCAAGGCGGCCCCCAAACGTGTAAGGCCACCACTTACTCAAACATCTTCAAGAAGGCCTGCCCTGGCGCATACAGCTACGCTTACGACGACCCCTCTTCCCTCATGACTTGCTCCCACCCCGATTATACCATAACCTTCTGCCCCTCTTCGTCGTCGTCCGTCTCGTCTGCCCCCCATCGTCCTCCTGCCCTGACTCTACCATCGTCGGCGTTCTCGGCGTCCAAGTTGGCGTTCCCGTTCATGCTGCTTCTCCAGCATTTGCTGGTGTCGGTGCTCTCACTGCTTACTTTGCATTAACATGGTCTGTAGTTCTGTACTCTACCGTGTAGCAGGCAGCCCAGACTTTTCCTTCGAGCGTTCCCAGTTGGTCCCGATCTCCTAACAAAACCGGTTACCGTCCGTGTGATGGTATATGTTACTTGTAAACCTGTATTAAAAAAAATAAAAAAATCAAATCAAGCGTGTTTAAGTTTGATATCTAGTCGCAAGCTAGTAGCAAGAGTGTCTAAACGGTTTTGATCTCCCATCCGTGGGTGCCTTAAATTTTCCATCCATTTCGGGTCTGTTAAAGATTTTTGCTAAAAACAATAGCAGCATGTAAATCGAACGTACATAACAAGGAAAAAAACATTTTTTTAAAGTAGAGCGAGAGACCATGCAACGATTAATAAAAGAAATAAACATTTTTTAAAGTATAGAGGCAGAATGCTTTGACTCAAGCTTAGAGGATGAGGAAGGGTGTACAATGTGCTAGTACGAACATCCTAAAGGATGCTACCCTATGATGGCACATTTGCAAGAATCATGAGCATACATGCTACTGACAAACCTTCCAACCAGCTTATTATCTAAGTGGAGCTTACCCAAAGCCACAAGAGCAATATCAACAATAATGGTAGCAACCACAATTGTGGGCAATGCCACCACCAAGATTATAGTATCCATATTGGCAACTAGATCCTTAAGGATACAATGTGCAAGGTTCGATAGCTCCAGGGAATGCAGTAGTTTAGACTTCTCAATATTATTTGCTAGAGGACCCACACCTCCAAGGACAGATTGTTAAGTAATTATAATAACACATACTTAAC
This sequence comes from Gnetum montanum, assembly GCA_015680685.1. Taxonomy (NCBI): domain Eukaryota; kingdom Viridiplantae; phylum Streptophyta; class Gnetopsida; order Gnetales; family Gnetaceae; genus Gnetum; species Gnetum montanum. The sequence continues at coordinate 171,197 of MNCI01023765.1, read as the reverse complement.
CAAGCATCACACATATAACATGGCTTCAACTAAGGAAAAACTATCACTTGCCGAAAGAGTTACCAAGGGGTAATGATAGAATAAATGATGATGAAGATTGGAGTATGCTTATCTAAATAAGAATTTCATATGCTCACAATGATCCTTATTATCATGATTTCAATTTTTTACCAAGATGGGTAGTTGAGGTGGAGAGATCTATAATGCAACATCATTTTGCCTCCAAAACATTTAGCATCCACCATGCTTCAAATAGCTTTAAAGGGAATGAATTTGAACCATGCACAAGAAGGGTATCATGTGATCAAATACATGATAAGACCCTATCAACCCATAGAGACACAAGTGTAGAGAGACACTACTATGGAAACCAAACATGAGTATAACAAGGGAAAGTAAGTTAACTCTCCTATTGTATTAGAAGAACTTGATGGTGATGCATTTGTAGCAAAGAAACTCCATCATGATCATAAAGTCCATTCCCAAACACCTATCATTCTTCTAGAAGAACTTGTCAAGGTGCAACTACATTCAACCCTTGTAGAGACACCAAGAAGAGAAGCAAAGGACTCTAAGTACAAGCATGACTCTAGCCCTAGAGTTTCAGCTAGGTCACAAAGAGATAAACTTCAAAGTCATAAACGAAAAACTAGTTAGCATTTTTCTCTAACTACTTCATCTTCCTTCTCACAATTGTTGGTGGACTCTGACAGAAGGGAACAAAGGTACAGAGAGCATGACAAGGAGAGAAATTGAACTCATGATAGACATGAGCATCAATGACGGTATCTTGATGAAGAAGATGAGGAGCATGAGCCATGAAGGAACATGGACATACACGAAGAGAGAGAGCAATATGAGAATCAAAGGGGGCATTGCTACAATCAAGCATATGAATCCTATGAACATGAAGAACCCCTATTGACTACTTGTAGCATGATCAACATAAGGGAAGTAGTGTACATTCCAACCAAACATGTGAGGGATAGTCACATTAAGCGACTTGATATGAATAATATTCCTAAGTTTGAAGATGGGTATAACATAGATCCACAACATCACCTTCAAGCATTTCATGATGCATGTGTCCTACAGAATATTAAAAGTGATTGGAAAAAACTTAAGTTATTTTCTTGGACACTCATCAAAGAGGTAGAATGCTAGTATAGATCATTAGAAATTGAATTAATTAGAAGGTGGAGTACCATGCTTGAACTCTTCAATGATAAATACCAAACCAATTCTTGGATGTCCAACCTTAGAAGAAAATCCATGGTTGGAAGCAAGGAACCCACAAATCCCTTGATGTGATGATGGATAGATACTACTTGCTTCTACATAGGTGTCCAAGCCATGAATTTTTCTAAAGGGAGCATATTAGGCATAGTGTCGATGGGTTGAAGAATAAAACTAGAGAAACTGTTGAGGTTTATGCCCCAGGAAGATTGTTAGAGATGACTATCCATCGAATCTAGAGAATAATTGATTAGGTGATGAAGGAGGAAGGTGAGTTGAAAAAGAGAGAATCAGATGAGGAATATAATTGAGATCCATCTATCAGTAAAAGAGATGTACAAATATGTGACATGCAAGAGGAAGAAATCTTAGAAGAGGTGATCTAGAAGAAAACTCTACCTATTCAAAAATCTGTTACTGATATAGCAACTAAGGTAGAAAAGATGTGGGACATTGATGAGTGGCGAGGTACCCCTACACTCAACCATATGAATATGAGCATTTCACGCACGATTTGATCAAACTCTGCAGATGGACTAGTTGTGGTATCCAGATAGTTACTTGTAGATCGTAGTTCGTTGTCTTCCCACCTGGACTAGTATTAGCTTTGTCACGTATGGTTTAGTCCAGAGTGAGGTGTATGATGTGTTCCTACACTAATGCTACTCCTGGGTATGGTGGTAAATAATATCAACTAAACTAGGAGAGAGGATGAGAGAGAATCTAAACTAGCCTAAGTGTGATGAGAATCCATTCCTTAATCATCCGTATACATCTTGGGCCTCGTGCACGACTACCACTGGGATTACCAAACACATGGCCTAGGTATGCTACTGGGTTACCAAGTAGTCACACTTAAATGCTTGTGATTAAGTCGTACTCATTCCACGTTACTAGGAGATAAAGGTAGAGAGATATTAACTAAAGAAGTAGTAAATAACAATGATAATTAAATAAATAATTAAGCTAAGTGGATGCTACAATGATGAAGTAATATTAATCTTTATTGCTGATCATGTGTGTGTCCAAGTACGTCACACTCGAATAAGGATGTCATACAATTACAATCATCACACTGCGGGCATGCACTAGGAGAAAAGGGTTGAGAGGAAAAACTAACGTACTAAAAACTATTGAAAACTTAACCTTTCAAAAAAACTAAAAAAAACTCTTACCAAGTCTACCTACCTCTTATTTATAGATGAGGAGACAAGCTGGGATATCACGTACACAATATTGCATCTAGGCGGTGATATCGCATATGTGATATCATGTACGTAATATCACANCTTGTGCTCCAAGTCTTGGGATTTGATAGCGTCGAAGTATGGCATGGAGTTTCTCCTCTTCTGTTTGGGGATCTGATGCCATCCATGCTAATGTTTCAATGTTTGATGGAGTCGGCACCTCCCATGGACATGGTAGTTGCGGAAACATTTTATTTTCCTTGACATACCAAGCCACAAATACCCATCGTTCCTCCTTGTAAGCTCTAGCTTTATCTCTATATTCTTGAAAATCTACGAGCCATCAAGCCAAGTCTGTTATTGCACCTTTCTATCCATGGTAGCTTACTTTAACCACCTTGAGTTTAGAATTTGCAACCTCCAATTTTTGCAATATTTTCTTGCGTTCTACAAATTCTGTTTCATACTTGACGTAGGTGGTGGCTACCTATTGCTCGAGCTCTATTCTTGGGCACCATGCTATCAACATGGTAAGGTTGGAATACCATAGGTTTGCCAACTCCATGTATTCTATAAGGTCCTAGATCTGCAAGTCCTGGCTCTTAACTTCCGCCTGGTGGACAAATGCATATGTGTCCAATATGGCGTGCTAGTCAATGTGTTGAGCACTAAGAGTGTTGATGTGTGCCTTGGCCATATGGATCTCCTTCTTGATGATTTGCTTATACATCCCCACCTGGTCTCAGAAATGCTCCTTCAGTTTCTCATGCTGTTTAGCTTCATTCTACCATGCACTTATTTCAATGGCCGTCTTCTGATGGATGGTGCATACCTCCTCCATCGAGAGGATTCGAGTTTCCTTGGCTAAGCGGTTCATGTCCTGGTTGACCTTGATTAGTTGTTCTCACAATTTCTGAAAATGTTCTTCAATAACATTCTTTTGTTTCTCCACAGAGGTCAACCGAAGGTTGTCAATAACAAGTTGTTTTTTTTCTCTTGTAAGGCTTTAAGTGCCTTGATGTGCGCGTAATTTTACGCTTGTGCCATAGAGGCATCCCAAATAGCCTTCTCTTTTTCTTTTTCCACCCTTTTATTCTCTATCAACAACTTAGTAAGTTGCTCAGTTTTGAAAGTGTCTAGCTGGTTTGCGGGAATGAATTGAGAAGGATCCCGCTATGTTGCTTGCAGGGTTATGAGCCTTTCTTGCAATCTTTGCACTTCTACTTCAGCATGCTCGACCCTTATCTCTGTCAAGACCAGATTCCCTTTGGTGGAAATGAGGTCTAATTGTATTGCTATAACATCTTGTGGAATGTTAAACAAGGATGTCATTACCTATCCTATTTGTAGAAATTGATCAAGTACATCCTCATGTTCCGCAGGAGTCATTGAAGTTTCGGCTAGAGTTTGAGTATTCCGTGCTCCTGTAAGATCTACTAGTGGCACAATAGCCACATTGAATGATTCCTTAATGTGGTCTCTGACCACTTCTACAGCTCCTGCTGCATCTTGGTGCTGCATGACCACCACCATGGTCCCTTTCCAATTTCTAATTGCACCTAAAAGGACACAGTGTTCCCTGAAATCTATTGTGACCAAGTGCTCTCTCCTCCTCCTATCTAAATGGACACTTCACTCATGCATGATCCATAGAAACCGTGGGTTGTATAGCATTGTCGATGACGTGGAAGAGATTTGTGTCATCATGACTTCCCCAACTGACTGTCTCAGTGATGGCCCTAAGATGACTCATCGATGGTTTTTAATCTTGTAGTGGTGATAGTGGTTGATCCTGCTGGCCTGTGCTAGGCCTTGCTTCTTGTTGTTGGCTGGGTCTCATGCTTGGAATTTGGCTGGGTCCTACAAGTTGAGTTGCAGTTGGCCCTACCATTTGTTCTTCTTCTTGTTCCAGCCCAGGGTCTCACCAGTGATTTTCCTTGTAGTTGGTGGCTTTAGCAGTTTGACATATGAAGCATTTTGGGCTTTTTGGAGGACATCATTGGTGTATCCTCTAATACTAGCACGTCTACATAGCTTCTTGATAAGACAAAGGAAGGGCAACACAAGCTTCCCTATCTTCCATTCTTCAAACTACCTCAGGATCTCTGTAAAATATAGATGAGGTAGGTTAGCATTAACCTTTCCCATCAACACTGCACATCCTCTTGCCACATATGTTGAAATTATTTTTAATCCTTTTGTGGGGAGGAGGTGATAAGTTCCTATTTTGAAATAAATCCTCTCTTCCATTGTCAACTCCCCAAACATCTTATCTTCCTTGCCATACGTCCTTTCTAACCAAACTAATCACACATCAGGGTTTGAGCAGGTAGACAACTACGTAACCTTTGGCCTTGTATTTGGAAGGTTTAATACTTCTGAAATGGCTTGAATAGAGAAATCAATAGTCACACCACAAATGTTAATTGTGGTGCCTTGTTCTTTGTTGTGCCAAAATTGGTACGTTTCCCCTAAGTACTAGGCATTGCTTTTAGAGAGGATAGGCTATAATGGGGATCCTTTGAGGTGATCCCTAATGGCCTCTAGAGAAAATTCTGTGAAAAATACAAAGTTTAATTCCAAAATCACTATAGTGAATATGGACCTTTCATGGATGGCCTGAACATAATCCTGGGGCAACGTGAGATGTTGTCCCTGTTTAGATGTTGCAGCAGCTCCTCCTTCTGCCTACCTTGATTGTACAGTAGCATGGTCCTCTTGGTGGATACTAAATGATTGTTCCTCCTACTCTGCATGCTACCTAGCAGGAACTTATCCTTCACCTCTCCTAGGT
>MNCI01023765.1:115567-162809 GCA_015680685.1 Gnetum montanum | reverse complement strand
AATTTTGTTTTAACGATCTATACCATACTTTTGCTTGGCCAATGAGTGTCATGGGAAAGAGCTTGATTTTTTGCCAACTGTTATCAATGTTGTTCCATGAATATGCATCATAGAAGGCTTGTAAATGTTGTTGCAGATCTAAGTCATAGCCTCCTAAGAAATTGGAAAAGTTGTTTAAATTGAGCTTGGGTAGGCAACTCTCTTTATGATGCCTATGGGAGATTTGAATAGCCTCTTGTATTTGCGTTAGGCTTGTAGTGGCCAGTATGGGTTCATTGTCATCGAGTAAGTCATGATTTCATGCGTTGGAATGATGTTGCCTTTGTTTATGTTTATAAGAAGCTCCCACCTCAGATTGCATACTCCAATCTTCATTGTCATATAAATTTTTGGTTCTTCAATGAATTGCCTCACTACATATGGCATTATCGTAGTCTTGTAGGAGAGGCATGGTTGTGCAATTGTGTGTGAATTTGTATGTGAATTTTTATAATTATTTCTTCCTAAAAGATGTATCATTAATTCCTATACAATGACCTTGTATGATATAACTAATCTAGATAACTAGCACCGTCCCCAGCAATGGCACCAATGATGAGTGGCGAGGTACCCCTACACTCAACCATATGAATATGAGTGTTTCACATATGATTTGGTTGAACTCCATAGATGAACTAGTTGTGGTATCTAGATAGTTACTCGTAGGTCACAGTTCGCTGTCTTCCCACCTGGACTAGTATTAGCTTTGTCACGTATGGTTTAGTCCAGAGGGAGGTGTATGATGTGTTCCTACACTAATGCTACTCCTGGGTATGATGGTAAATAATATTAACTAAACTAGGAGAGAGGATGAGAGAGAATCTAAACTAGCCTAAGTGTGATGAGCATACATTCCTTAATCATCTGTACACATCTTGGACCTTGTGTATGACTACCACTGGGATTACCAAATGCATGGCCTAGGTACACTACTAGGTTACCAAGTAGTCACACTTAAATGCTCGTGATTAAGTCATACTGATTCCACATTACTAGGAGATAAAGGTAGAGAGATATTAACTAAGGAGTTAGTAAATAACAATAAAAATCAAATAAATAATTAAGCTAAGTTGATGCTGCAATGATGACAGTGCACAGCTCTACTTAATTCTAGGTTAGGGGTGGACTTAATATCATAAGAGATGTATAAGACCTGGAATCTACCACCATTAAAGAAAAGCAACATCTAATTAAAGCTTATAGACTAGTTAATCACAATTCCATTAGGACATGTAGATGATGTGATTACTACCATTAGTAGCTGGTCTAATCCTACTAATTCTCTAGTCATTCATATAGGTAAAAACAAGGGAGAATTTCCTATTATTATAGAAAGAGATTAGCTTAGCATTGTAGACACTAAGCTTGGTATTAGATACTTATCCTTGGAAATTTCCAAGGAAGATGAAGCTAGAGTTGTCCAAAGATGTAGAGTTACATATATCACATACAACAATAATGGGTGTAATTGCATGTAGAGAATATGGTTAGAGAAATAAGAAAAAAACATAGCATGCAAAATATATATAGAAGAAATGAGTGTACAAAGATGCTTGTATGTGGTAGCCACTAAACAAGAAGGAACCTAGTGGTTGATCACAGATAAAGAAACTAAATTAAAAATATACATGGAACCAACAACTCAAATTATAAGTGCCTATGTGAAAGAGACAAATAAGTTAGAGTAATTAAGAAGATGGTACTCCTAGCCATACTCATGTCAAGAAAAGAAGATTAAATGAAGATAGCTCATGATCCTAGATAGAGTTAAACTAGAACTATTAAAATTAAAGGCCCTACTGACAAAACTAGAATATGCTTTCCTAAATAATAAAAAGTCAATCATCATTAATGCCAACCTAGACAAAGAACAAAAAAAGAGACTACTAGAAATGGTCAATAAGTGGCCAACAAAATTTTCCTAGTCTTATGACTAAATAAGTAGCATTGATCCTTGAATCTATCAACATCGGATATACATAGATCCAATTGTGAAACCACAATGCCAACCATAGAGAAGGCTAAATCCAAAGCTCAAGAAAGTAGTTAGGCAAGAGTTGGAAAATTTACTAAAGAAAAAATTCATTTATTTAATTGTAGACAATAAGTGGATCAATCCTTTGGTAATTATTCCAAAGAAAAAGGAAAAGTGGAAAATGTGCATTGGCTTTCAATTGTTGAACTTAGCAATATTCAAGGATCATTTTCCTTTATTGTTTGTTGGCCAAGTCTTGGACACTATCATAGGACATCAGTACTATAGTTTTCTTGATGGGTATATCAGATATAATCAAATCCACATTGAACTTGAAAATCAAGCAGAGATAATGTTCACTAGTCCATGTGGAATGTTCACTTACAAGCAAATTCCTTTCAGTCTTTGCAATTCATGTGCTACCTTTTAGAGATTAGTACTCAGTATCTTCCAGAAATAAATAGGCAATAGCATTGAGGTATTCATGGATGATTTTTCAACCTATGGGTTGAACTTAAAATAGGCACTAGACTATTTGGAGTAGGTATTGGAAATATTTGTAGAAACAAATATCAAGCTCAATTAGTAGAAAAGCCATCTAATGGTCTAGGATGGGATCATACTAGGACATAAAGTCTCACAGAAAGAAATTAAGGTCGATACAAAGAAGATCAAAGTAATATGAAACATCACCCAAAGGTTGTATATCATCAAGGATGTTCAATCATTTTTAGGCCACATGGGATATTATAAAATATTTATAGAAAATTTCTCAAAAAACTACAAAATTGTTCATAAAGCTAACCAAGAAGGCTGCACCATTCCAATGGATTGAATCATGTGAAAAGGCATTTTAGACCTTAAAATAGAAGTTAATTAGACACCAATCCTTTAAGCTTTGGATTGGTCAAATTATTTTCATGTCATGATAAATGCTTCAAATTATGCACTAGGTGTAGTATTGACATAACTGGATGACTAGAAAAGACCATATTACATAATTATGCCAACAGAAGCATCATTGGGACATAACTCAACTACACCACCATAGTAATGGAACTTATCACAATGGTGTATGTACTTGAAAAGTTCAAACATTGTGTGCTCAAGTACCCAATTTATGTTCACACTGATCATAGTGTAATCTAATTCAGAATGAAAAAACCAACAGTAAGTTCCAAGGCGATCAGATGGCTTGTCAGTCTAAAATAATTTGACATAACCATGATCAACAAGAAGGGAACAAAGAATGTAGTAGCAAATCACTTGTTAAGGTTGAGATGGAAACCACAAGATAAGGAAGATCCATTGGGAAATTAGTTCCCTAATAAAAACATATTCATAAAAAATGATAATGGTTTTTGACTAAAAAAAATGGATCACTAATTACATGACCTATTTAACTACACAAGAGCTTCTTATTGAGTGGAGTAAGAAATAGAAAGAGTAGTTCCTTCACAAAGTTAAAAGATACATAAAGATAAAAAAAATATTTATAAGATTTGTGTTGATGAATTAGTCTAATGGTATGTACTAGAATAAAAAAAAATAATTATACAAGGTGCACATGAAGGTTCATGTGGTGGCCATTATGCGGGATATACGACAACAACCAAGTTGATGATGGCAGGCTATTTCTGGCCTATGATATTCAAAGATGAACATCAATTCACATAATCTTGTGAAAGATGTTAGCAAGATGGAAGAATATTGGATAGAAATAAAGGACTACAACACTGGATCCACTCATTAGAACCATTTGATATTTTGGAAATTAACTTCATAGGTTCCATCATGTCAATGTTGAATAGAAAAACTTATATTATAGAGACTATGGATTATTGCAAAAAGTGGTAGAGATAGTTGTAGTTAAAGATTATATAGCCAAAAAAACTATTTAAATTATTTAAAAACATGTGGTGAATAGATTTAGAGTACCAAGGATGCTTATTTTAGATAATGAAACTCATTTTACCAATGCTATTTTTAAAAGGCTCATGTAGTAGCATGGGATAAATCATAAATTGACCACATCATACCATCCTCAAGTGAATGGTTAGGTTGAAATGACTAACAATGAAATCACAAGAATATTAACTAGTATAGTGAGTAGATTTAGAAAGGATTGGAACACTAAGTTAAATGATGCTAGGATGCATCTCTCACCTTGATGGTTGGATAGAGAGAGGATGGAAACATCTTGATCCTTGAGGAGAATGTGATTTTGAAATGGTTCCTATGGCTAGTCTTTGTTTGGCATTAATAATATGATGATAGTTTCATGTTCCTCAAGATGGTACATGTTTTCTCTTGTTGTGTTGACATGATATTTGAACCACATTTTAAGCATTATTTTAGAGTGGTTGCATTGTTGGGACACATCCCTCACCCTGATGGTTGAATAGAGATAGGATGGAAATGTCGTTTTCCTCAAGGAGAATACAATTTCAAAGTGGTGCCTACATTTGATCTTCATTTGGCATTCATAATGTGATGATAGTTGCATATTCCTCAGTACAACACATGTTCCCTCTTGTTGTGTTGAGATGAGATTCAAACCACATTTTAAGAATTGGTTCATAGTGGTTGCATTGTTGGGACACATCCCTCACCCTAGTGGTTGAATAGAGAGAGGATGGAAATGTCCTCACCCTCAAGGAGAATGCAATTTCGAAGTTGTACCTATGGCTGATCTTCATTTGGCATTCATAATGTGACAATAGTTGCATGTTCCTCGAGATGGCACATCTTCCCTCTTGTTGCATTGAGATGAGATTCGAACCACATTTTGAGCATTGGTTCATAGTGGTTGCATTGCTGGACACATCCATCACCTTGATGGTTGGATAGAGAGAGGATGGAAATGTCCTCACCCTCGAGGAGAATGCAATTTCAAAGTAGTGCCTATGGCTGGTCTTCATTTGGCATTCATAACGCGACGATAGTTGCATGTTCCTTGGGATGACACATGTTCCCTCTTGTTGCATTGAGATGAGATCTGAAGCACATTTTGAGCATCGTTTTATAATGGTTCTATTGATGGAACACATCCCTCACCCTTATGGGTGGATAGAGAGGATGGAAATGTTGTTGTCCTCGAGGAGAATGTGATTTCGAAGTGGTGCCTATGGATGATCTTCTTTTTGCATCCGTAATGTGATTATGGTTGCATGTACCTTATGATAACATGAGGCTTATGTTGTGATGCGAATAATAACTGTGGAATTAGTTCATAGTGGTTGCATTGCTAGGATGCATCTCGTATTTTGTAGGATGCGATAGCGGTTGAGCATGTGCAAATGGCTACATTTATTTGGTGTGGTTGAGGTAGTAGAGCATCTCGATGCCCCCATGAGGTAGCATTAGGTGCATGTTTCCTTTCCTTGATCACAAATTCAACTACTCAGTAGCGTGTAGGTGGTAGATGTGAGTTCATGTGCATGTGCCAGGGAATGAACTAGATCAAGCCATGCATGTCTAAGTATGAACTACTTTAAATGGTGAAACTGCGAATGGCTCATTAAATCACTATAGTAATTCTAGAGCTAATACATGTAGCAAATCCCAGCTCTTGGAAGGGATGCATTTATTAGATAAAAGGCCAATGTGAGCTTGCTCATTTTCTTGGTGAATCATGGTAACTTGATGGATCACACGACCCTTGTGCTAGCGACACTCATTCAAATTTCTACCCTATCAACTTTCAATGGTAGGAAAGAGGCCTACCATGGTTCTGATGGGTGATGGGGAATTAGGGTTTGATTCTGGAGAGGGAGCCTGAGAAACGGCTACCACATCCAAGGAAGGTTGTAGGCATGCAAATTACCCAATCCTAACATGAGGAGGTAGTGACAATAAATAACAATACCAGGCTCATTGGGTCTAGTAATTGGAATGAGTATAATTTAAGCCCCTTAATAAGAATCCATTGAAGGTCAAGTCTAGTGCTAGTAGCCATGGTAATTCTAGCTCCAATAGTGTATATTTAAGTTGTAGTTAAAAAGCTCGTAGTTTGATCTTGGGATGGGGCGGTTGCTCCACTGATCTAGTGTGCATCGATCGCTCCATTCCTTCTGTCAATGATGTGGTCTTGGCCTTAATTGGCTAGGTTGTGGCTCCGATGCTATTACTTTGAAAAAATTAGAGTGCTCAAAGAAAGCCTATTCTTTGAATGCATTAGCATGGAATAACATGATAGGATTTTGATCTTGTTGTGTTGGCATTTAGGATTGGAGTAATGATTAATAGGAACTATCGAGGGCATTTTTATTTCATTGTTAGAGGTGAAATTCTTGGATTTATGAAAGATGAACTACTACGAAAGCATTTTCCAAGGATTTTTTTATTAATAAAGAATGAAAGTTGAGGGCTCAAAGATGATTAGATACTATCCTAGTCTCAACCATAAACGATGCTGACCAGGGATCAATAGATGTTGCTTTTAGAACTCTGTTAGCACCTTATGAGAAATCAAGTGTTTGGGTTCTGAGGGGAGTATGGTCGCAAGGCTAAAACTTAAAGGAATTGATTGAAGGGAACCACCAGGAGTGGAGCCTATGGCTTAATTTGACTCAACATGGGAAAACTTACCAGGTCCAAACATAGTAAGGATTAACAAATTGAGAGCTCTTTCTTGATTCTATGGGTGGTAGTGCATGGCTATTATTAGTTGGTGGAGTGACTTGTCTAGTTAATTCCATTAATGAATGAGACCTCAGCCTATTAACTAGCTATGTGGAGGTATGCCCTTCGTAGACAACTTCTTCAAGGGACAATGGCCACTCAAGCCATGAAAGTTTGAGACAATAATAGGTCTATGATGCCCTAAGATGTTCTAGGCCACATGCATGCTACATTGATGCATTTAGTGAGCTTCTTTCCTTGGTTTGAGAGGATCAAGAAATCTTGTGAAAATGCATCATGATGGGGATAGATCTTTGTATTATTGATATTCAATGAGAAATTCCTAGTAAGCGTGAGTTATTAGCTCACATTGACTATGTCCCTACCATCTGTACACATCGCCCATTGCTCCTACCAATTGAAAAATCCAGTGAAATGTTTGGATTATGGTGACGATGATGGTTTCACCATCATCAATGTTGTGAGAAGCTCATTGAACCTTATCATTTAGAGGAAGGAGAAATCATAATAAGGTTACTATAGGTGAATCTGTGATAGGATCATTGACATGCACATGATTTTGTGTCATTGGTTATGATCTTGCGTTTCCATTGCAGTGATGAAGAATGCTTGGGGATCCTTAGTGGAGCATCCAAGAAGGTGGTGCCATGTCTGGATGGGACTTCATGAAATGCTCATGAGAAGAGCGTGTGCTTAGCAGGGGTGCATGACATTGCATCTAAATTACACCTCACACATTTGATGGATCAAAGCCCCAAAGGGCATGTCATCGTCTAGGTAGATTTCAAGGAAAAGGATTGATACAGAGTGTTCAAAGGAGGGGCCTTAGGTTCCTTCCCAATGGAGGACATGTTGGCCATGATCATAATTGTCCATCAAGGATAGGGGAAGATGTTCATTTCGAGAGTGGCGACTTGCGAATGGAGCATCTATGTCTCAGTGAGAAAATCGTTGTGATTCTTAAACTCTATGTTTATGGTCATTGAGCATGTTGCAAAAAAATTTAAAAATATAAGGCTAGACACAAGGGGGACATATGAGGGCCTCTCTTTTTTTCCCATCTATCCAGTTTTGTGAAGAGAGGGGCACACAGGAGGGAGGAATATGATACGATGGCTAGGTGTAGTTCTCTTCTCCTATTGCACATGTTTGAGTTGAATGGCTACCCTTTGACTCTTGGTTGCAAGGAACATTTTTGCTTTGGAAAAATTTGTTGTAGTTGAGGGCATTGTGTCAAATAGCTACAGTGTTGGTGCTTCGTGGGTTCTTGTCCTGCCCATCCATGGTTGCATAGCAAGGTTGTCATTTGGAGGATGGTCGCTCCTCTTGTTTGGATGTTGACATTGGTCACATCCATCAGGTACTACCTACTTCTCATTCCCTAATGCAAGGGTGCGAGTGGCACCAAGGATGCGATGAACATTTATCATGTCGCTACAATGGGCAACTAGGGTTCTTTGCACCAACCACAACTCTTGACAATGGATATCTCAGCTCTCATTTTGATGAAGAATGTAGTGAAATGTGATACTTTGGGTGAATTGTAGACTCTAGTGAATCATTGAATCTTTAAACACAAGTTGCACTTGAGGCCTAGGTTGAGGGAACATCTACCTAGGTGTTGTGAAGATCCTATCATGTGCCCTCTTTGCCCTGTGCGAGGGGTAGCAAATGTCGTCATTTGTGTCTCCCAAGGTGTGGTCGGCTGAAAGTGTTTGTCATTTGTGTTTCTTGCTTCTCCCTACATAGAGTGATGGATGGTGGTGGTGGTCTCTATTTCCCTATGCTGAGCATGCACAAGGTATGTTGGCCCCCTCCCAACCCTTCTCCTTTAGTGTGATGCGAGACCATGCGATCGGTGGTTTGGAGGGGTAATGTTCCTCCTTTGCATCGTGCATAGGAGGGGTGATGCTTCCTCTTCGTAGTGATCCCAGTTCAAGTGAGGGTGCCCATATAGTTTAAGCATATAACTAAGTATAGGAAGAGAAACTTATGAGGATTTCCCTAGTATCGGTGAGTGAATTGGGAACAACCTAGCATGAAAATATAGCGACTGTCACCACCCAAATTGTAGTCTGTAAAAGCATCCCCTATGGCATATCAAGCCTAAGTTCCTTAGAATGGGGCACTGAAGAGGATGACATCCCCATCGGGCTTGAACCCTGTTGCATCATGGGGAACTATCGACGAGTTAGGTTGTTTGGGAATGTAGCCCTAAGTAGGTGGTAAATTCTATCAAAGGCTAAATACATGCAAGAGATCGATTGTGAATAAGTATGGCGAGGGAAAGATGAAAAGGACTTTCAAAAGAGAGTTATAAAGTTCTTGAAATTGTCGAGAGGGAAGAAAATGGAGGCCAACATTACTTCTTGGCTAGACATTAGGTAGAGCATGTATGCTTTAGTCCACTACTTAGTCTGGGAGGTGAGTTAACGTGGATCGACATTGTGGAACAAGTATGCATAGTTGGCTGTGCACATCTACCATTGCGATGGTTGAGGGTTCAAGCATGCACCCTTTTGAGGGGTGGGTCCTGTGGTGCCTACGTGCTCCAGACATGGATTCTATGGGCTTTCCATTCAACCCATCTTGAAACATGGACTAGGGAGTCTAACATGCATGCAAGCCATCATGTTTGGAAAATTGCATGATGCAAGGAGGCTGAAAGGTAGGATCCTTGTGTGGGTGTGGAGCATCGTCCATCAACCTTGATCTTGTTGAGAAGGGTTTGAGTGAGATCATGCCTGTTGGGACCCAAAAGATGGTGAACTATGCATGAGTAGGGTGAAGCAAGAGTAGACTCTAGTGGAGGCCCATCATGATACTAATGTGCAAATCATTTGTTTGACTTGGGTATAGGGACAAAAGACTAATCAAACCATCTAGTAGCTAGTTCCCTCTGAAGTTTCCCTTAGGATAGCTAGAGCTCGCGTTCTTGAATTTTATCAAGTAAATCAAATGATTAGAGGCATTTAGGGCACAATGCCCTCAACCTATTTTCAAACTTTAAATAGGTAAGACAACATGGATTCCTCGATGAGATGTTTCAACAAATCAAGAGCTCCAAGTGGGCCATTTTTAGTAAGCAAAACTAGCGATGTGGGCTGAATTGAAATTTGAGCTATGGTGCCTAACTACATGCTAACCTAGAACCCACAAAGGTTGTTGGTTGATTAAGATAGTAGGATAGTGGTCATGGAAGTCAAAATATTCTAAGGAGTATGTAACAACTCACTTGTTGAATCAACTAGCCCCAAAAATGGATGGCACTTAAGCATGCAAGCTATGCTTGGCCATCTAGGCAAGCACTAGGCCCAAATGAATAGGAGGGCATGGGGGTTGTTGCGAAGCCTATGGAGCAAGCCTAGGTGGAGCGGCCCCCAGTGCAGATCTTGGTGGTAGTAGCAAATATTCAAATGAGAACTTTGAAGACTGATGTGGAGGAAGGTTCTATGTGAACAACACTTGGACATGGGTTAGTCAATCCTAAGAGATGGAGGAGCCCCTTCCAATGGGTGCACTTCACATGAGATCTCAAAAGGAAATCAGGTTAAAATTTTTGAACTAGGATATGGTAGTCAATGGCAATGTCAAGAAATTTGGAGACACCAATGAGGGCCCTAAGAAGAGTTATCTTTTCTTTTTAACAACCTACCCAATAGCTGGAAGAGCACTCATGTCCTATCTTTGGTGGCCTCTAAAATTTTTGATAACTGAGTACCATTCATACCCAATCGTACTCATAGTTGCATTAGGTCTCCAAGGTGAACAACATTTGGTCCATAGAATAATGTAGGTAAGGGAAGTCAGCAAAATGGATCCATAACTTCATGAAAAGGATTGGCTTTGAGGGTTGGGCCTAGGGGTCTGTGCCCTGAACCCATGGGCTATTGAGGACCTACTTGAGCCACTTCCATGGCAATGGTGGACCCTCACATGCTGATCAAGCGACGAACATAGATCGTCCTCCCCTCCTCCATGGGGGAGGGCTTTCCCTAGGCAACAAACAACCAGCTCATAACTGGCTTGGATAAGGGGAATTTGATTGTTAAATTAAAATAAAGAATTGTGATGGTCCCTATAGATGCTGATGTAATGTGATTTCTACCCAGTGCTATGAATGTCAAATTGAAGAAATTCAACCAAGCACGGGTAAATGGAGGGAGTAACTATGACTCTCTTAAGGTAGCCAAATGCCTTGTCATTTAATTAGTAACATGCATGAATGGATTAATGAGATTTCCACTATTCCTACCTACTATCTAGCCAAATCATAGCCAAGGGAATAGGCTTGGTAGAATCAATGGGGAAACAAGACCCTGTTGAGCTTGACTCTAGTCTAACTTCATGAAATGACTTAAGAGGTGTAGAATAAGTGGGAGCTACTCATGGTGCAAGTGAGATAACACTACTTTTAACATTATTTTACTTACTTTTTTGGTTGAAAATAGGGCATGACCCTTGCTTTTAGACCCAAGATGCACCTCAGTGTGTCTATCCACGTGAAAGACAGAGTTAGGTGGGGAGTTTGGCTAGATCAACACATCTGTTAAAAGATAACGTAGGTGTCCTAATATGAGCTTAATTAGAATAGAAATCTCATGTGGAATAGAAGGGTAAAAGATCATTTGATTTTTAGTACAAATACAAACCATGAAAGCATGGCCTATCAATCCTTTAGATATTCCAAATTTGAAGCTAGAGGTGTTAGAAAAGGTACCATAGGGATAACTAGCTTGTGGTAGCCAAGCGTTCATAGTGACGTTGCTTTTTGATTATTCAATGTCATCTCTTCCTACCATTGTGAAGCAGAATTCACCAAGTGTTGGATTGTTCACCCACTAATAGGGAATGTGAGTTGGGTTTAGATCGTCATGAGATAGGTTAGTTTTACCCTACTGATGATGCACACTGATTCAACACAATTGGTCATTATGTTTGGTTGAAAAGCCAGTGATGCGAAGCTATTATGTGTCAGATTATAATTAAACGCCTCTAAGTTAGAATCCATGCTAGAGATGATGCCTCTTTCATTGTAAGTTGCTACATGACCCATGGTAGGGGTGGCTTTGTTGCTCTCATTGGCTTGTGTCAATGATACCCCTTGGTCTTGCCTACACGAGGGTGCACTAGGGGCCATGTAGTTTCATTTCAAGTGGTTAGTGAGAAGAATCCTTTGTAGACAACTTAAATATACGATGGGATATTGTAAGTGGTAGAGTGGCCTTGCTACCATGATCCACTAAGATTCTACTTCTTATCATTGAGATTCATGATCACCATCTCCTCCTCTTCCTCTTCTTTGGGCCTTCTTTCTCTTTTGCTCGATAGACACTTGGCCACATTTCATCCATTGAAATCATCTTCTCGCGGGGTCGATGGATAGGGGTCATGCATTTTTTTTGAGAGATGGATGTCTTCCCCTTCTTAGGAATATATATAACACACACAAACACACACACACACACACACACACACACACACACACACAAACATGTATACATGGTCCCCTTCTTCTGGGTCAAATCATGGGCGGTAGCCTTGGAATCTAAATATATTTTTGATCATGTGATCAGGAACCTCAACCCAATGTGAAATTTGTTCATTCATGTTATCAACAGGGAACATACCTTACCTATGAAGTTACATGGAGTGGAGACCACAATCTACTGATATTCTTCACATGCAAAACACTCTTCATGACCATGAGGTTCTTGCTTTCAATTGTGACCACCTCAATGAAGCTTTCAAGTGTTGGCCAAAAAAAGACCCTCTGGAGCCAAAGGGTTGACCTAATGGACCCTTGGGATCAAGTGTTGGACAAATTAACCATTTGGACTAATTTTAGACCAAATTCACCTACAAGAACTAAAGGGTTGGCCTGACGGACCCTTGGGACTAAATTTATAAGGGTGCATGATGGGTATGGTGGAGCTTGGGCTGGAAAAATGGACCTTCAAGGTTCCAATGGTTGGCCACATGGATCCTTAGGAATGGGTGTTGGCCAAATGAACCCTTAAGATCAACTATTCACCTGAACAAAGATCCTTAGCACTAAGGGTTGGCTTGATAGAACCTTAGGACGAAGGGTTGGCCCAACGGACCCTCGATACCAATTACTAGGAAAACAGACCCTTGGGACCATATTTATAAGGGTGCAAGATGGTATGGTAGAGCTTGGGTTGGCAAAATAGACCCTTGGGACCAACTATTGTCTAGACAAACCTTCAAGACAAAGGGTTGGTTAGAAAAACCCTCAGAAGCAAAGTGTTGGCCAAATGGATCCTTGGGATCAAATGTTGGCCAAATGAACCCTTGGGACCAAGGGTTGATCCAACAGACCCTTCAAACATAGTGTTGGCTAGACAGACCCCTTGGGACCAAGGGTTTGCTCAATGGATCCTTGAGGTTAAGTGTTGGCCAAACGGACCCTTGGGGCTGAGTGTTGGCCAAAATGGATCCTCAACACCAAGTTTAGGAAAAAAGAACCCTTGGAACCAAATTTATAAGGTGTAAGATGGTATGGCAGAGCTTGGGCTAACAAAATAGACCTTTAGAACCAACTATAGGCAAGAAAAACCCTCAAGACTAGCCAAGTGTTGGTTGGTCCCATGGTCCCTCATGACCAATGTTTGGCCCAATGGACCCTCAAGATCAAGTGAAATCCAAATGGATCAAGTGTTAGTGAGACAGACCCTCAGAACTAAGTGTTGGTGAAATGGAACCCCTGGGACCGAGTATTGTTGAAATGGACCCTCAGGACCAAGGGTTGGCCAAACAGACCCCTAGGACCAACTATTGACAAAATGGTCCCTCGGGACAAAGTGTTGGCCACATAGACCCTTAGAACCAAACATTGGCAAAAGGTACCCTTAGGACCAAGTGGTTTGCAAAATGGACCCTTGAGACTGAATGTTGTCCAAATGGACCCTCAGGACCAAAGGTTGACCCAACCAACCCTTAGGACAAAGTGTTGGCCACATGGACCCTTGGGACCAAGGTTTGGCCCAATGGATCCTCGGGGCTAACTATAGCCAAAACGGACCCTCAACACTAAGTGTTTGGGCAAACAGACCCTCGAGACCAAATTTATAAGGGTGTAGGATGGTATGGTGGAGCATGGATTGGAAAAATGGACCCTCAAGACCAACTGTTGGCTAGGCAGACCCTCAAGTTTGATTGTTGGAAAAATAGATTCTCATGGCCAATTGCTCACCTAACGGATCCTTGGAACCAACTGTAGGTAAAACAAACCCTTTGGACCAACCAAGTGTTGGTCACATGGATCCTTAGGATTGAGGTTTGGACCAATGGATCCTTAGGGTTGACTATAGGTAAAATAGACCCTTGAGACCATATGCTGCCCAAACAGACCCTCAGGACCAAATGGTTGACCCAATGGATCCTCCAAACAAAGTGTTGGCGACATGGACTGTTGGGACCAAGGGTTGGTGTAATGGACCCTCAGTACCACATGTTGGTGCAATGGACCCTCAAGACCAAGTTTATGAAAAATAGACCCTTGAGACCAAGGGTTGGCCCAACAGATCCTCAAGACTAAGTATTTGCCAAATGGACCCTTGGGATAAATCGTTCGCCAAATAGCCCCTCGAAACCAACCACTTGACTAACGGATTCTCGAGAGAAATTGTAGGTAAAATAAACCCTCAATACCAACCAAGTGTTGGCTCCATGGTCCCTCACGATCAAGGTTTGGCCCAACGGAGCCTTGGGACCAAGTGTTGGCCAGACGAACCCTCAGGACCAAAGGTTGGCCCAATGGATGCTTGGGATCAAGTGTTGGCCAAACTCACCCTTGGGACTAAGGTTGGCCCAATGGACCTTGGGGAACAAGTGTGGGACAAACTCACCCTCAGGACCAACTGTATAGGCAAAATAGACCCTTGGGAAGAAGTTCTGGCAAAATGGACCCTCGGGTTCAAGTGTTGGCCAAACAAATCCTCAGGACCAAATGTTGGCAAAATGGACCCTTAGAACCAAGGGTTGATCCAATAGATCCATTGGAAAAAATTGTCGCCACATTGACCCTTAGGACCAAATTTTGGCAAAAGGGACCCATATGAATAATTGTAGGTAAAATGGATCCTTGGGACCAAGGGTTGGCCCAATGGATCCTTGAGACCAAGTGTTGGCCAAATAGACCCTTGCGACCAAGTGTAGTTCAAATGGACCCTCATGACCAATTGTAGGCAAAACGGACCATTGAGACCGATGGTTGGTCCAACAGACCCTTGGGTCCAAATTTATAAGGGTGTAGGATAGTACAAAGGACCTTGGACAAATCAACATACATGGGAAGAGGTAGTGTTCTCCCTGAGAGCACTGCATGGCACTCTCACAAAAGTGCTCTCTCTTAGGACCAAGTGTTGTCCAAATGGAGCCTCATGACCAAGTGTTGGCCAAATGGACCCTTGAGACCAATGGTTGGCCCAATGAACCCTTGGGACCAAATTTATAAGGGTGTAGGATGGTATGGTGGAACCTAGCCAAATTAACATATATGAGGAGAGGTAGTGTTCTCCTTGGGAGCATTACATGGTACTCTCATGAGAGTGCTCTTCATTAGAGTACCTGACATAGCTATGCTAGCAAGAGTGCTCTCTTAAGAGCACCTCATGCAGTGCTTGTGGGAGCTCTCTTCCTGGGAGTATCTTGTGTTGCACATGTGATGGTGTTCTCTCTAGGAGCATCCTCCATGAGAGAGCCTTACATTATGCATTTGAGAGCACTCTCCTTGAGAGTACCCTCCTTGAAATCATTCTCTCAGAGAGAATTCTCCTTGAGAACACCCTCCTTGAGAGTGTTCTTCATGAGAGCACCCTCCTTGAGTGTGCTCAACATAAGTGAACTTTCTATGAGAGCACCCTTCATGAGAACGTTTTCCTTGAGAGCATTCTCCTTAAGAGCACCCTCCCTGATAGCATTCTCCTTAAGAGTTCCTTATGCTAAACATGTGAGAGTGTTCTCCTTGAGATCATCCTTGTTGAAAGTGTTCTCTTAGAGAGTGCCTTGTATTAGAGTGGCCTCCCTAAGAGTGCCTTCTGCTATGCACATGAGAGTGTTCTCCTTGAGAGCACCCTCATTGAGAGCATTCTCTCGGAGAGTGCCCTCCATGAGAACACCCTCCCTGAGAGTGGTCTTCCTGAGGATGCCCTCCCTAAAAGTGGCCTCCCTAAGAGCATTCTCCCTGAGAGCACCTTGTGTTACGCATGTGAGGGTGTTTTCCTTAAGAGTCATTGAGAGCATTCTCTTAGAGAGTGCCCTCCTTGAGAGTGCCCTCCTCAAGAGAATTCTTCCTGAGAGCACCCTTTGTTAGAGTAGCCTCCCTAAGAGTGTTCTCCTTGAGAGCATCTTCCCTAAGAGTGTTATCCATGGGAGCACCTTGTGCTACACACGTGAGAGTGTTCTGCTTGAGAGCACCCTCATTGAGAGCATTCTCTGAGAGAGCACCCTCCCTAAGAGTGCCCTCCCTGAGGATGCCCTCCTTGAGAGCACCCTCCCCAAGAGCATTCTTCTTGGAGTTCCCTTGTTGAGAGTGTTCTCTTGGAGAGTGCCCTCCTAGAGAGCACCCTCCCCAAGAGCATTCTCCTTGAGAGTGCCCTTCATTAGAGCAACCTCCCTGAGAGCATTCTCCTTGAGAGTGCCCTCCATGAGAAAACCTTGCACTATGCACATGAGAGTCTTTTCCTTGAGAACACCCTCATTAAGAGCATTCTCTCAGAGAGTGCCCTCCTTGAGAGTAGTCTCCCTAAGGATGCCCTCCTTGAGAGCATCCTCCTTAAGAGAATTCTCCATGAGAGTTCCCTCCTTGAGATTACCCTCCTTAAGAGCATTCTCCTTGAGAGTGCTCTCCATTATAGTAGCCTTTTAGAGAGCATTCTTATTGAGAGCACCCTCCCTAAGAGTACCTTGTGCTACACACATGAGAGTGTTCTATTCGAGAGTACTCTAGTTAAGAGCACCCACTTGGAGAGCACCCTCCTTGAGAGAGCTTTGCCTAAGAGTGGCCTGCATCAAAGTGTTGTTCCTGAGAGTGCCTTGCACTATGCATGTGAGAGTGTTCTACTCTAGAGTGCCCTTGTTGAGATCATTCTCTTGGAGAGTGCCCTCCCTAAGAGTGCCCTCCCTGGGATCACCCTCCCTGAAAGAGGTCTCCTTTAGGATGCCCTCCCTGAGAGCACCCTCACAAAGAGCTCCCTCCCCAAGAGTGTTCTCCCTGAAAATGCCCTCTATTAGAGTAGTCTCCCTAAGAGCGTTCCTGCTAAGAGCACCTTGCACTATGGATGTGAGAGTGTTTTCCTTTAGAGCACCCTCATTGAGAGCATTCTCTCAAATAACACCCTGCCTAAGAGTGCCCTCCCTGAGAGTAGTCTCTTTGAGGACACCCTCCCTAAGAGCACCCTCCCCCATAGCATTCTCCCTGAGAGTGCCCTCCATTAGAGAAACCTCTTGAGAGTGTTCTCCTTGAGGGAACCCTTTCTAAGAGCACCTTATGTTAGAGTGGCCTCAATGAGAGTATTCTCCTTGAGAGTGCCTTGCGGTATGCACATGAGAGTGTTCTACTCAAGAGCACCCTCGTTGAGAGTGTTCTCTCGTAGAGCACCCTCCTTGAGAGCATTCTCCTTGAGAGCACCCTCCATTAGAGTGCCCTCTATTAGAGCGGCGTCCCTAAGAGCATTCTCCTTAAGAGTGCCCTCTCTTAGAGAATTCTTCCTAAGAGTTCCTTGTGCAATGCATGTGAGAGTTTACTCCTAGAGAGAACCCTCATTGAGAGCATTCTCTTAGAGAGTGCCCTCATTGAGAGTGTTCTCTTGGAGAGCACCATCCCTAAGAGCACCCTTCTTGAGAGCATTTTCCCAAAGAGTGCCCTTCGTTAGAGTGGCCTCCCTAAGAGCATTTTCCTTGAGAGTGCCCTCCATTAGAGCATTCTCCCTAAGAGCACCTTGCGCTACATATGTGAGAGTGTTCTCCTTAAGAGCATCCTTGTTGAGAGCATTCTCTCAGAGAATGCCCTCCATGAGAGTGTCCTCCCTAAGAATGCCCTCCTTGAGGATGCCCTCTCTAAGAGCATCCTTCTTAAGAATGTCCTCTGTGAGAGTGCCCTCCATGAGAGAAGCCTTCCTAAGAGCATTCTTCTTGAGATCATCCTCCCTAAGAGCACCTTATGCCATGCACGTGAGAGTGTTCTCCTTGAGGGTGCCCTTGTTGAGAGTATTCTCTCTGAGAGCATCCTCCTCGAGAGTGACCTCTGTTAGAGTGGCCTTCTTGAGAGAATTCTCATTGAGAGCACCCTCCTTGAGATCACCTTACACTATGAACATGAGAGTGTTCTCCTCAAGATCACCCTTGTTGAGAACATTCTCATGGAGAGCATCTTCCATGAGAGTGCCCTCCTTGAGAATGCCCTCCCTGAGTGTGGTCTCCCTAAGGATGCCCTTCCTGAGAGTGACCTTCTTGAGAACGCCCTCCCCAAGAGTGTTCTTACTGAGAGTAGCCTCCATTAGAGTAGCATTTCTGAGAGTGCCTTGTGCTACACACATGAGAGTGTTCTCCTCGAGAGCACCCTCATTGAGAGCCTTCCCTCAGAGAGCACCCTTTCTAAGAGCACCCTCCATTAGAGCAGCCTCTCTGAGAGTGTTCTCCTTAAGAGCACCCTCCCTGAGAGCACCTTGCACTATGCACACAAGAGTGTTCTACTTGAGAGAGCCATCATTGATTGCATTCTCTCAGAGAGTGCCCTCCCTGAGAATGGTCTTCCTAAGGACACCCTCCTTAAGAACTCCCTTCACAAGAGCATCCTTCTTAAGAGTGTTCTCTATGAGAGCATTCTCCCTAAGAGCACCCTCCCTAAGGGCATTCTCCCTAAGAGTGCCCTTCATTAGAGAGGCCTTTCTAAGAGTGTCCTCCCTAAGAGGGTTCTCCCTGAGAGTGCCCTCTGTTAGAGAAGCCTCCTTAATAGCACCTTCCTTGAGAGTGCCCTTGCTGAGAGCATTCTCCATGATAGCACCCTTGATTAGAGTAGTCCCCTTGATAGCACTCTTTCTTAGAGTGGTCTCTGTGAGAGCATCCTCAAGGAGAGTGCCTTGCACTATGCATGTGAGAGTGTTCTCCATGAGGGGGCCCTCTTTGAAAGCGTTCTCCTTGAGGGCACCCTTACTTGGTGCTCTCTCTCTGAGAGCACTCTTCTTGAGAATGCCCTCTTGGAGACCAAATTTATAAGTATGTAGGATAGTTTGATGGAATTTGGCATAATCAACATATATAGGGGGAGGTAGGCTGACTTCCATGGGATGCACTTTTAGGGGAAGCAGAGTACATCTTAGGCCATCATGTATGGACTTTTGGGTGATGCTAAGTGCAATCTTGGCCTTAACTAATGCACTTTTAGGTGATACTGAGTGCATCCTAGGCTATCACAAGCACAAATTTGGGTGTGATTATGAGTGTTTTCGTGACCTTCATTGGTGTTCTCTCAATAAGTTTTCTCTCAAATAGAACACTTTTTAAGAGGATTTCCTCCCTAAGCATGCCCTCAGGAAGACCACTCCTAGGGAGGGCTCCCTTAGGGAAAGTGCTCTCAAGGAGGGTGCTCTTGTGGAGAACTCTCTCAGATGCACAACATAACGTGCTCTCAGGGAGGATTCTCTGGAGAAAACACTATCATGTGCATAGCATGAGATACTCCTAGGAAGAATGCCCTTGAAAGTGCTACATGAGGTGCTCTTGGTAGAGCACTCTTGCCAGTGAAGTGATGCAAGGTGCTCCCATGGAGAGCAATCTCGCAAGGGCCCCATGTGGTGGTCTCAAGGATAATGCTACCTCTCCCCATATATGTTGAGTTAGCTAGGGTTGATCATACGATCTTGAACCCTCATAAATTTGGTGTGTAGGGAGGGCTCTCTCAGGAAGAATGTGCTCATGTAGGGTTCTCTCAGGGAGGGTGCCCTCAGAGAGAACTCTCCTAGGGAGGGCACTGTCAAGGAGAATCCTTTCAAGGAGGGTTGTCATGGAGGATCCTCTCCAAGAGAACTCTTTCAAAAAGGGCTCTCTTAGGGAGAACACTCTTAGATGCATGGCTTAAGGATCTCTTAGGGATGATGCTCCCAGAGAGAACACTATCACATGCATAGCACAAGGCACTCCTAGTGGAAGCACTCTAGCAAGCACTACATGAGGCTCTCTTAGGAGAGTGCTCTTACCAGTGTAGTTATGTGAGGTGCTCCCATGGAGAGAACTCTTACAAGAATGTTGTGTGGTGCTCTTACTGAGAATGCTACCTCTGCCCATATATGTTGATTTAGCCATGGTCCACCATACCATTCTGCATCCTTATAAATTTGGTGTGTAAGAGGGGGCTCTAAAGGAGCATGCTCTCATGGAGGGTGCTCTTAGGAGGAACATTATTAGGTAGGGCACTCTCTTGGAAAGTGCCTTTCTCCTTGGACTTGAGAGTCACTCCACGAATGCAAAAGGCATGATTCTATGAAGTGTTTCCCTTCATGGATGGGGGAGTAGAATTTTGGGAGTTGCATCTCTATGTCTAAGGAAGAGCTATCTTGTATGACACTCTTCACAATGAGGAAGTGAGATCACTCTTCTCAAAAATAGTTTGTTCCTTTGGTTAGGAGAAGGCTCTCCTTAGGGTTTCCCTATGCTTACTTGATGAGAGTGCTCTTCATTGAGGTACCTTATGTAGCAAACATGTGAAGGGTGTTCTTTGAGGCCCCCTTGCATTGCACATGTGAGAGTGCTCTCTTTAGATGTGTTTCATGTTGGGCACATCCGAGCGCTCTCATTGAGCTGGTCCTTCATGACCATATTTATAAGGATGCAAGATGGTATGGCTGAATTTGGCCCAATCAACATATATAGGGGAAGGTAGCATTGATGAACAACCATAGGGATAGAGCAATACATGGGTTTCTCCCCTAGGGATGTCTTGCCCGACCCACGAGATCATGACCTCATTGTTCATGTTAGTGACATGAACCTTGTTGTGAGAAGGATAACCCCAGAGAAGGTGGTGTCCACATTAACGATATGAGATAAAATTCTTGTAGGGTTACAGACATTTTCCATGGTGTTGGTTGCCCAAGAATCATAGATCCAAGGAAGTGTGTTTGGATAGCTTGCACTGTAACTATCCTAAATGTTCTTGCACATGTTTTAGGAGCCTGCCATTCATGAGATGGATGCATCGATAAGATGGGTGACAACATTGATGGCTATGAGATTGAAAAATCATCTCTAAAAATGATATCAGTTGAGCATGTGTGAATGTGTTGATTTGGTGTAGTTGAGGTAGTAGAGCATCTCGATGCCCCCATAGGGTAGCATTGGATGCATGCTTTCTCTGCATTATCACCAATTCAATTACTTAGTAGCACATGGGTGGTAGTTGCAAGTTCATGTGCATGTGCTAAGGAACAAAGAGGATGTAGGTTCTCTTATTGTTCATGCACTTTTAGATGGCTCACTCTTCATTGCAGATCATGGGTTCTAATATTCAGGTGACCATTTTGTGATCATACCATCTCAAAAATAACTTTTTTTGGATTCAAAGACTTATGTTGGCCCTTCCTTTGGAGTAACTTGTTGAGTTTGAGTGCATGCTCATCCTTGCTAGTAAGTTCTCCAAGGGTTAGAAGAAATTGGATGGATGTTTGAGGCTCATGTCTTGGAAATTTGTTGTTTTGGCTGCACGACACTCTATCTTTGGGTTTCATGAAGGATTTTTGGGGTGTGTGGTTACTTAACAGTGAATTTGGATATGAAAAAGCTTGGATCCTATGATGCTTGTTTCTTTATCCTTTGGTGTGATTGTTTTGGATGTTGTGAGATTGGAGCCAATACTGATGGCTATGGATTGAAGAATCCTATCTGAAAATGATATCAGTTGATTCCATAAAAATGATTTCATTGATTTGGTGTGGTTAAGTTTGCAAATCATCTCGATGCCTCCACAAGGTAGTTTCAAGTGCATGCTTTATCTACCTTATCACCAATTCGATTGCTTAGTAGCACATGGATGGTAGTTGTGAGTTCACGTACACGTGCCAAGGATGACAAGGACATAGGTTCTGCTATCCTTCATGCACTTGTGGGTGCTTTCTCTACATTGTAGATTGTGATTTCTAATATTTGGGTGAACATTTTGTGATTGTACCATCTCGAAAATATCCTTTCTTGGATTCAAAGACTTACATTGGCCCTTCCCTTGGAGTAACTTATTGAGTTTGAGCACATGCTCATGCTTGGCAGTAAGTACTCTAAGGATTAGGAGCAGTTGGATGGATGTTTGAGGTTGATGTCTTAGAAATCTATTATTTTGGTTGTGCGACACTCTATCTTTGGGTTTCAAAAAGGAATTTTTGGGTGTGTGGTTACTTAACAATGAATTCAGGTATGTGGAAGCTTGGATCCTATGATGGCTATTTCTTTATCCTTTGGTGTGATTGTTCTAGATGTTGCAAGATTGGAGCCAATACTAATGGTTACAGGATTGTAAAATCCTCTCTAAAAATGATATTGGTTGATTTTGTGCAAATGGTTGCATTGATTTGGTGCAGTTGAGGTAGTAGAGCATCTCGATGCCCCTAGGAGGTAGCATTGGTTACATGCTTTCTTTGCCTTATCATCCATTTGATTACTTAGTAGTGCATGGGTGGTAGTTGAAAGTTCATATGCATGTGCCGAGGAACCAAGAGGACGTAGGTTATTCTGTCCCTTATGCACTTGCGGGAGGCTCCCTCTTCTTTGCAGATCATGGGTCCCGATATTCGGCTGACCATTTTGTGATTGTACCATCTCAAAGATATCCCTTCATGGATTCAAAGATTTAAGTTGGTCCTTCCCTTGGAGTAACTTGTTGAGTTTGAGCGCATGCTCATCCTCGACATTAAGTTCTTCAAGGGTTAGGAGTAGTGGGATAGATGTTTGAGGCTCATGCCTAAAAAATCTATTGTTTTAACTATGCGACATTCTATCTTTAGGTTTCATGAAGGATTTTTTAGGTGTGTGGTTACGTAATGGTGAATTTAGGTAAGTGGAAGCCTGGATCCTGTGATGCCTATTTATTTATCCTTCGATGTGATTGTTCTAGATGTTGCAAGATTGGAGCCAATATTGATGGCTATGAGATTGAAAAATCCTCTCTGAAAATGATATTGGTAGATTCCATGTAAATGGTTGCATTGATTTGGTGTAGTTGAGGTAGCAGAGCATCTTGACACCCTCATGGGTTAGCATCGAGTGCATGCTTTCTTTGCCTTATCACAAATTCAATCTCTTAGTAGTGCATGGGTGGTAGTTGCATGTTCATGTGAACATGTTAAGGAATGATAAGGGCATAGGTTTTCTTATCCTTCATGTACTTATAGGTGGCTTTCTCTTCATTGCAGATCATGGGTTCTGATATTTTTGTGACCATTTTGTGATCGTACCATCTCAAAAATGTCCTTTTGTGGATTTAAAGATTTATGTTGGCCCTTTTGGAGTAACTTGTTGAGTTTGAGGTCATGCTCATCCTCGGTAGTAAGTTCTCTAAGGATTAGGAGTAGCTGGATGGATGTTTAAGGCTCATGCCTAAAAAATCCATTGTTTTGGTTGTGCAACACTCTATCTTTAGGTTTCACAAAGGAGTTTTCAGGTGTGCAGTGATTGAATGGTGAATTTAGGTATGTGGATGCTTGGATCTTGTGACACACCAGTTTCTTTATCCTTTAGTGTGATTGTTCAAGATGTTACAAGATTTGAGCTAATGCTAATGGCTATGGAATTGAAAAATCCTCTTTGAAAATGATATTAGTTTATTTTGTGTGAATGGTTGCATTAATTTGGTATGGTTAAGTTAGCAAAGCATCTCAAAATTTCCACAGGGCAATGTTGGGTGCATGTTTTCTCTATCCTATCACCAATTTGATCGCTTAGTGGTGCATGGGTCATAGTTGCAAGTTCACATGCACGTGCTGAGGAATGAAGAGGATGTAGGTTCTCTTGTCCTTCATGCACTTGCAGGTGGTTTGCTCTTGAGTGCGAATTGTGGGTTTTGATATTCAGGTTACTATTTGGTGATTGTACTAACTCGAAAATAACCTTTTGTGGATTCAAGAACTTATGCTAGGCCTTTCCATGGAGTAACTTATTGAGTTTGAGTGCATGCTCATCCTTGGTAGTAAGTTTTCCAAGGGTTAGGAGCGATCAAAAGGATGGTAAGAGGCTCATGTCTCAAAAATTCATTTTTTTGGTTGCGTGACACTCTGTCTTTAGGTTTCAGAAAGGATTTTTTGGGGTGTGTGATTATTGAACTATGAATTTGGGTATCTAGAAGCCTAGATCCTGGGAGGCCTATTTCTTTATCTGTTGGTGTGATTGTTTTAGATGTTGTAAGATTGGAGCAAATACTGATGGCTATGGGATTGAAAATTTCTCTTTGAAAATGATATCGGTTGATTCCATGCGAACAGTTGCATTGATTTGGTGTGGTTGAGGTAGTAGAGCATCTCAATGCCCCCATGGTGTAGTGTCGGGTGCATGCTTTCTTTGCCTTATCATTGATTTGATCACTTAGTAGCACATGGGTGGTAGTTGCAAGTTCACGTACACATGCCGAGGAATGAAGAGGACATAGGTTCTCTTGTCCTTCATGCACTTGCGTATGGCTTGTTCTTCATTGCTAATTGTGGGTTCTGATATTTGGGTTATGGTTTGATGATCCTACCATATTGAAAATAACGTTTCATGGATTTAAAGACTTATGCTAGGGATTTCCTTGGAGTAACTTGTTGAGTTTGAGTACATGCTCATCCTTGATAGTAAGTTTTCCAAGGGTTAGGATTTGTCAGACGAATGGTAAGAGGCTCATGTGTCTAAAATCCATTATTTTGGATGCATGACACTTTGTCTTTGGGTTTCATGAAGGAATTTTTGGGATGTATGGTTACTAAATGGTAAATTTGGGTATCTGGAAGCTCAGATACTGGGAGGCCTATTTCTTTATCCTTCAATGTGATTATTTTGGATGTTGTGAGATTGGAGCCAATACTGATGGCTATGGGATTGAAAAATCCTCTTTGAAAACAATATCGGTTGATCACATGCCAATAGTTGTGTTGAACTAGTGTGGTTGAGGTAGCAAAGCATCTCGATGCCCCCATGGGGTAGTGTTCAGTGCATGATTTCATTGCCTTACCACATTTTGAGCAATGGTTCATAGTGGTTGCGTTGCTAAGATGCATCTCTCACTTTTATGGTTGGATAGAGAGAGGATGGAAACATCCTGCCCTTGAGGAGAACGAAATTTCTAAGTGGTTTCTACAGCTAGTCTTCATTTGGCATTAATAATGTGATGATAGTTGCATGTTCCTTGTGATGGTACATGTTTCCTCTTGTTGCATTGAGATGAGATTTGAACCATGTTTTGAGCATTTGTTCGGAGTGGTTGCATTGCTGGAATGCATCCCTCACCTTGATGGTTGAATAGAGAGAGGATGGAAACATCCTTGCCCTCGAGGAGAATGAGATTTTGAAGTGGTTAATATGGCCCATCTTCATTTGGCATTCATAATGTGAGGATATTTGCATGTTCCTCGGGATGACACATGTTCCCTCTTGTTATCTTGAGATGAGATTCAAATGACATTTTGAGCATTGGTTCGCAATGGTTGCATTGCTAGGGAACATCCCTCACCTTGATGGTTGGATAGAGAGAGGATGGAAATGTTATTGCTCTTGAGGAGAATGTGATTTCAAATTGGTGCCTATGGATAGTCTCATTTGGCATTCATAATGCAACAATAGTTGCATGTTCCTTGGGATGGCATATGTTCCCTCTTATTTCATTGAGATGAGATTAAAACTATGTTTTGAGTGTTTTTTATAGTGGTTGCATTGCTAGGATGCATCCCTCACCCTGATGGTTGGATAGAGGGGATGGAAACATTCTCACCCTCAAGGAGAATGTGATTTAGAAGTGGTGCCTATGGTCGATCTTCGTTTTGCATTTGTAATGTGATGATGGTTGCATGTACCTTATGATGGCACATGGCTTATGTTGTGATACAAACAACACCTTTAGCATCAATTCATAGTGGTTACATTGGTGGGATGCATCTCTTGTTTTATAGGATGTGATAGCGATTGAGCATGTATGAATGACTACGTTGATTTTGTGTGGCTGAGGTAGTAGAGCATCCTGATGCCTCCACGAGGTAGCGTCGGGTGCATGTTTTCTTTGCTTGATCATGGATTCGACCACTCAGTAGTGCATAGGTGGTAGATGCAAGTTCACATGCATGTGTTGGAAAATGAAGAGGACTTAGCTTCTCTTGTCCATCATGCATGTTTGTGTGCCTTGTTCTTCAGTGGGTGCCCCAAGGTGGCCTTGGACGGTGTGGCATGTATTATTTCCTATGTGGAACTTTGTTCTCATGAAAAAGAAATTTTGAGGAAGCACTCTTAGGTTCAGTTATCCTACCAAGGATGTTAGAACTTGTAGGCATACCTCGATGTTAGGCATTTGAAAGAATGTTGGACAGTGTAGGCAGTAAGCTTTGCACTTCTGTGACACCCTCAACACTTGCATGTCCATGATCGGGAGCAAGATTTCATTTGTCACCTATTGCAGTATCATGTTTCTTGGGCATGCGATTGCTCAAACTAGCGAATAGTGTTTGTGAAAGATGCTTGTGAAAAATTGGTGCCGGAAGGGTCATTTGTGCCTTTCGAGTAAGGAAGGATGATGGTGCCCATCGCACAGGTGCCCAAGGTATTACTTGGTTGATCCTGCTAGTAGTCTTATGCTTGTCTCAAAGATTAAGCCATGCATGTCTATGTATGAACTACTTCAAATGGTGAAAATATGGATGGCTCATTAAATCAGTTATAGTTTCTTTGATGGTATCTTACTACTCAGATAACCGTAGTAATTCTAGAGCTAATATGTGTAGAAAATCTTGAATATCAGAAGGGATGCATTTATTATATAAAAGGCTGATGCGAGCTTGCTCATTTTCTTGGTGAATCATGGTAACTCAATGGATCACATGACCCTTGTGCTGGTGACGCTTTTAAATTTCTACCCTATCAACTTTCAATGGTGGGATAGAGGCCTACTATCACAACGTCTTGAGCTGTTACAATCATAGGCTCATGTGCAGGCGTACATGAGTTACACTTGATCCACACGTGGTGTGTGGAAAGACATCTGGTAACGCTAGGCGAAGCCAGGTGCAATACATGCAAGGGGGCTGCAGATGGATTCATCCAGATGTAGCGCATGTACACCTCTTGTCATTAGAGGAAGCCAAGTGCGATGCATGCAAGGGGACTACTATTGGGTTTGCCCAAGTGTAGCGCATGCACATCTGCTATTGCCAAGTGGGGCAAAGTAGATGGAAGATCGAATCGGCAAGTGATGCATTTGTAACACCAGTCACAGGAGTGCACTGGCAAGGCCGGGTATGCTCACGCCTATAAAAGCAAGAGGCTCTACTGACATTGGGGCATCCTCTTGTACGTGTTGTAATGTATTCCTTTGTGAGTAAAGGTTTGGAGTTTTCCTGTAAGCGTGTTTCCTTTGAGCTTGGAGCTTGAGCATCATTGTTGCGATCGTTGTGAGTAGCTGGCTAAGTGTTGGGACACTTAGCGCTATCATCAGGTGTGAAAAATTTATCCGCTGCGATTCACCCGGTGACACCTACCATGGTTGTGATGGGTGATAGGGAATTAGTGTTCGATTTCAGAGATGGAGCCTGAGAAATGGCTACCACATACAAGGAAGGTAGCAGGAGTGCAAATTACCCAATTCTAACATGGGGAGGTAGTGAGAATAAATAATAATACTAGGCACATTGATTTTGGTAATTGGAATGAGTATAATTTAAACCCCTTGAAGAGGATTCATTGAAGGGCAAGTTTAGTGCTAGCAGCCATAGTAATTCCAACTTCAATAGCATATATTTAAGTTGTTATAGTTAAAAAGCTCGTAGTTGGATCTTGGGATGGGGTAGTTGGTCCACCAATATGGTGTGCATCAACCATTCCATTATTTCTATTGACGATGTGGTCTTGGCCTTAATTGGCTAGGTCGCGACTTTGATGTTGTTACTTTCAAAAACTTAGAGTGCTCAAAGTAAGCCTATGCTCTAAGTACATTAGCATGGAATAACGATATAGGATTTCTATCTTGTTTTGTTGGCCTTTGGGATTAGAGTAATGATTAATAAGGACTATCAGGGGCATTCGTATTTCATTGTAAGAGGTGAAATTCTTGGATTTATGAAAGATGAACTACTGTGAAAGCATTTGCTAAGGATGTTTTCATTAATCAAGAACAAAATTTGGGGGCTTGAAGATAATGAGATACCATCCTAGTCTCAACCATAAATGATGTTGACCATTGATTGGTAGATGTTTCTTTTAGGACTCTGATAGCACCTTCTAAGAAATTTGAGTGTTTGGGTTTTGGGGGGAGTATGGCTGCAAGGCTAAAAATTAAAGGAATTGATGAAAGGGCACCACCAAGAGTGAAGCCTGTGGCTTAATTTGACTCAACACGGGAAAACTTACCAAGTCTAGACATAGTAAGGATTGACAGATTGAGACCTATTTCTTAATTCTATGGGTGGTGGTGCATGGTCATTCTTAGTTGGTGGAGTGATTTGTCTAGTTAATTCTATTAATGAATAAGACCTTAGCCTACTAACTAGCTATGTGGAGGTACGCCCTTCATGGGTAGCTTCATAGAGGGACTATGGCTACTCAAGCCATGGAAGTTTGAGGCAATAATAGGTCTATGATGCCCTTAGATGTTCTGGGTTTCATGCATGGTACATTGATGCATTCAGTGAGTTTCTTTCCCTTGTCTGAGAGGATTAGGATATATTATGAAAATGCATCATGATGGGGATAGATCTTTGTAATTATTAGTCTTCAACAAGGAATTCCTAGTAAGTGTGAGTCATTAGCTCACATTGACTACATCCCTACCCTTTGTAAAAACCACTTGTTTCTCTTATTGATTGAACGATCTATTGAAATGTTCAAATTACAGCAATGATGATGGTTTCACCATTGTCAACGTCATGAGAATCTCATTGAACTTTATCATTTATAGAAAGGAGAAGTTGTAACAAGGTTACCATAGGTGAACTTGTAGTAGGATCATTGATGCACACATGCTTTTATGTCATTGGTTACCATCTTACATTTCCATCATAGTGACAAAGAACACTTGGGGGACCTCAACAGAGCATCCATGATAGTGGTGCTACATTGGGATGAGACTTCATGCAATGCTCATGGGGATAGCATGCGCTTGGTGGGGGTACAAGACATTGCATCTAAATTACACCTCGCATGTTCAATGAATCGATGTCCTAAAGGGCACATCATCACCCAGGTAGATTTTAGTGAAAAGGATCAATTCAGAGTGTTTAAAGGAGGGGACTTAGGTTTCCTCCTGATGGAGGAAATGTCAGCCATGGTTGTCATCATCTGTTGAGGATAGGCGGGGATATGTTCATTTTGGGAATGATGACACATGAATAGAGCATCTATGAATTGGTGAGGAAATCATGGTGGTTCTTGAACTCTATGTTCATGGTCAATGATCATGTCACAAATAGCTTTAAACATATAAGACTAGACATGAGGGGGACATATGAGGGTTGCTCTTTTTTTCCCAACCATCCAGTTCCATGAAGAGAGGGGCACATGGGAGGGATGGATAGGATGTGATGGCTGGGTGCAGTTCTCTTCTCTCATCACATGTGTTTGAGGTGAATGGTTGCCCTCAACCTCTCAGTTGTATGGTACATTATTGCTTTGGGCAAATGTGGGGTAGTCAGGGGCATTACATCAAATAACTACAGTGTTCATGCTTCACAAGTTCTCATCCTGCCATTCGTGGTTGCATAGTAGGGTTGTCGTTTGGAGGATGGTTGCCCCACTTGTCTAAACATTGACGCTGGTTGCATCCATCACTTATTCTCTTTCCCTAATGCAAGGGTGCAAGTGGCATCAAGGATGCAACAAATGTCTGCTGCATCACTACAGTGGGCAACTGGGATTTGTGACCCCAACCACGACTCTCAACAATGGATATCTCAGTTCTCTTTTTGATGAAGAACATAGTGAAATGCGATACTTTGTGTGAATTTTAGAATCCTATGAATCATTGAATCTTTGAACACAAGTTATGCTTGAGGCCTAGGTTGAGGGCACATCTACTTGGGTGTCATGAAGATCCTATGGTGCATCCTCTTCACCCCATGTGAGGGGGTAGTGGATGTGGTTGTCCATGTCTCCCAAGGTACAGTTGGTTAAAAGTTACTATCATTCATGTTTCTCACTTCTCCTTGAATGAAGCAATGGATGGTGGTGGTAGTATCTATGTTTCCTATGCTAAGAATGCATGAGATACGTTGGCCCCCTCCTTGCCCTTCTCCTTCAGTGTGATGCAGGATCATGCGACCAATGGTTTTGGAGGTCAATGTTCCTCCTTTGCATTGCACATAGGAGGGGTGATGCTTCCTCTTCACAGTGACCCTAGTTCGGCTGAGGGTAACCACCAAGTTTAAACATATAACTAAATAGAGGAAGAGAAAATTATGAGGATTCCCCTAGTTATGGTGAACAAACCAAAAATAGCCCATCATGAAAATTTGGTAGTGGTCGCTACCCATATTGTAGTCTACATAAGTGTCTCCTATAGTGCAATGAGCCTAAGTCCCTTGGATTGAGGCATTGGAGAGGGTGATAGCCCCTTAGAGCTTGGACCCTACTGCATCATGGGGTGCTATCGATAAGTCAAGTTGTTTGGGAATGCAGCCCTAAGAGGGTGGTAAATTCCATCCAAGGCTAAATACACACAAGAGACCGATAGCGAACAAGTACCATGAGGGAAAGATGAAACAGAATTTGAAAAGAGAGTTAAAAAACACTTGAAATTATTGAGAGGGAAGCATATGGAGGCCAACCTTGCTTCCCAGCCAAACCTTGAGCAAAGCATGTATGCTTTGGTCCACTGCTCAGTCTAGGAGGCAAGTCCACATGGATTGGTGTCATGGCATAAGTGTGTGTAGCTAGCTACAAGTGTGCTGCTACTGCAATGGTCAAGGGTCCAAGTATGCACCCCTTTAAGGTTTAGGTCCTTAAGTGCCTACATGTTTAGGACATGGATTCTATGGGTTTTCCATTCAACCCATCTTGAAACATAGACTAAGGAGTCTAACATGCATGCAAGTCATCAAGTTTAGAAACCTGCACGGTGCAAGGAAGCTGAAAGGTGGGATCCCTATGTAGGCGCAGAGTACCATCCACTAACCTTAATCTTTTTGAGAAGGGTTCAAGTGAGAGCATGCCTATTGGGACTCGAAAGATGGTGAACTAAGCCTAAGTAGGGCAAAGCTAGAGGAGACTTTGGTGGAGGCCCATAGCGATACTGATGTGCAAATTGTTCATCTAACTTGGGTATAGGGGTGAAAGACTAATTAAACCATATAGTAGTTGGTTCCCTCTAAAGTATCCCTTAGGATAGCTAGATTTCATGTTCTCAAGTTTTATTAGGTAAATAAAATGATTAGAGGCATCGGGGGCACAACACCCTCAACCTATTCTCAAACTTTAAATAGGTAAGATGGTGCGGTTGCTTCGGTGAGCCATGTCAATGAATCAAGAGCTCCAAGAGGGCCATTTTTGGTAAGTAGAATTGGTGATGTGGGCTGAACCAAAAGTCAATCTATGGTGCCTAACTACATGCTAACCTAGAACCCACAAAGGATATTGATTGATTAAGATAGCAGGACGGTGGTCATGGAAGTTAAAATTTGCTAAGGAGTGTTAACAACTCACCTGCCTAATCGCCTAGTCCCAAAAATGGATGGCACTTAAGTGCGTGATCTACGCTCTGCCATTGGGACAAGTGCTAATCCCTGATAAGTAGGAGGGCACAATGGTCATTGCGAAGCCTAGGGTGTGAGCCTGGGTGGAGCAGCCCCCGGTGCAGATCTTGGTGGTAGTAGCAAATATTAAAATGAGAACTTTGAAGACCGACATGGAGAAAGATTCCATGTGAATAGCACTTAGACATGGGTTAGTTGATCCTAAGAGATGGGGGAGCCCCTTTTAATGGGTGCACTTCACATGAGATCTTGAAAGGGAATCGAGTTAACATTCCTAAATCGGGACATGGTGGTGGAAGAAAATGTTAGGGAATCTAAAGATGCCGATGAGGGCCCTAGGAAGAGTTATATTTTCTTTTCAATAGCCTAAACACCTT
This sequence comes from Gnetum montanum, assembly GCA_015680685.1. Lineage (NCBI taxonomy): Eukaryota > Viridiplantae > Streptophyta > Gnetopsida > Gnetales > Gnetaceae > Gnetum > Gnetum montanum. Next base: position 130,851 of record MNCI01023765.1, on the reverse strand, counting down.
GAAATTGGCTTAACTAGAGGTAGGGTCTAGTGGCTAGAAAAGCACTGCACATCCTACAATGTTTGGTGCACCCTTGGTAGTCCCTAAAAATTTGGAGACTCGAGTATTGTTCATGCATAGTTGTACTCATAATCACATTAGGTTTCCAAGGTGAACAACTTCTAGTTCATAGAATAATGTAGGTAAGGGAAGTCAGAAAAATGGATTTGTAACTTTAGGAAAAGGATTGGGTTTGAGGGTTGGGCCTAGGGATCTGTGCCCCAAACTTGCAGGCTATCAAGGGCTTGCCTAAGCCACTTCTGTGGTGATGGTGGACCCTCACATGCTAGTCGAGCGATAGACACAAAGTGCCCTCCCCATCCATGGGGGAGGGATTTTACTAGGCAATGAACAACTAGCTTAGAATAGGCTTAGACAAGGGGAATCTAACTATTCAATTAAAACAAAGCATTGCAATGGTCCCTGTGGATGCTAACGCAATGTGATTTCTACTCAGTGCTTTGAATGTCAAAGTGAGGAAATTCAACCAAGCATGGGTAAATGGTGGGAGTAACTATGACTCTCTTAAGGTAGCCAAATGCCTCTTCATCTAATTAGTGACATGCATGAATTTATTAACAAGATTCCCACTATCCCTACCTACTATCTAGAGAAACATAGCTAAGGGAATGGGCTTGGCAGAATTAGTAGTGAAAGAAGACCCTGTTGAGCTTGACTTTAGCCTAACTTTGTGAAATAACTTAAGAGGTGTAGAATAAGTGGGAGTAGCTCATGGAACAAGTGAAATAACACTACTTTTAACATTATTCTACTTGCTCCATTGGTTAGGAATGGGGCATGAGCCTTGCTTTTGGACCCAAGATTCACCTTGGTGAGTTGATCCGGGCGAAAGATAGGGCCAGGTGTAGATTTTGGCTGGGGCACCACATCTATTAAAAGATAATGCAAGTGTTCTAAGATGAGCTTAAAAATAATAGAAATATCGTGGGGAACAAAAGGGTAAAAGATCATTTGATTTTAATTTAGTACAAATACAAATCATGAAAGTGTGGCCTATCGATCCTTTAGATCTTCAAAATTTGAAGCTAGAGGTGTTAGAAAAGTTACCACAATGATAATTGGCTTGTGGAAGCAAAGGATTCATAGTGACGTTTATTTTTGATCCTTCGATGTTAGCTCTTCCTATCATTGTGAAGTAGAATTCACCAAGTGTTGGATTGTTCACCCACAAATAGGGAATGTGAATTGGGTTTAGAACATGATGAGATAGGTTAGTTTTATCCTATTGATGATGTGCATCGCGATAGTAATTCAACTTAGTATGAGAGGAACCATTGATTCACATAATTGATCATTGTTTTTGGTTGAAAACCTAGTGATGCAAGTTACCATGTGTCAAATTATGACTGAACACCTCTAAGTCAGAATCTATGCTAGAGCAGATGCCTCTTTCCTTGTTGGTTGCTACATGACCTATGGTAGGGATGGCTTCATTTCTCTCATTGGCATGTGTCAATGGTACCCCCTAGTCTTTCCTGCATGGTGGGGTACTAGGGGCCTTGTAGTTTCATTTCAGGTGGTTGGTGAGAAGAATCCTTTATAGATGAATTAAATACATGATGGGATATTGTAAGTTGTAGAGTGGCCTTGCTACCATGATCCATCAAGATTTTGCCTTTTAACATCAAGATTCATGATCATTGTATCCCCTTATTCCTCTTCTTTAGGCCTTCTTTTTCTTTTGCTCCGTAGATGGTTGGTTGCATTCCATCCACCAAAATCATCATCTTATGGGGGTTGATGAATAGGAGTCATGCATTTGTTATGAGATATGGGTGTCTCCCCCTTCCCAGGCATATATATTACATGTGTACACACACACACACACACACACATACACATGTATACATAGTTCCCTTCTTTAGGGTGAAATCTTGGGTGGTAGCCTTGGAATCTAAATATATTTTTAATTTTGAAATCAAGAACCTCACGCCTATGGGAACTTTTTTCATTCGTGTCATTAGTAGGGAACATCACCTGCCTTTGAGGTTACACCAACTGGAGACCACAACTGATGAATATTGTTTGCATGCAAAACACTCTTGATGAGCATGAGGTTCCTGCTTTTAACTACAACCAACTCAATGAAGCTCTTGAGTATTGGTTAAAAAAAGACCCTTTAGAGCCAAAGGGTTGACTCAATGGACCCTCAGGACCAAGTGTTGGCCAAATTAATCCTATGGACCAACTGTAGGACAAATGCACCCACAGGAACTAAAGGGTTGACCTGACAAACCCTCAAGACCAAATTTATAAGGGTGTAGGATGGGTATGGCAGAGCTTGGATTCACAAAATAGATCCTCGGTGTTCCAATGGTTGGCCACATAAATCCTCAGGGCTAGGTGTTGGCCAAATGGATCCTCGGGATTAACTGTTCGCATGAACAGAGACCCTCAGAACTAAGGGTTGGCCTGATGGACCCTCAGGACCAAGGGTTGGCCCAACGAACCCTTGACATCAAATTTTGGGAAAATAGGCCCTCGGGACCATATTTATAAGGGTGCAGGATGGTATGGTAGAGCTTGGGTTGGAGAAATGGACCCTTGGGACCAATTGTTACCTAGACAGACCCTTGGGACCAAGGATTGGCCAGAAAGAGCCTTGGAACCAAAGTGTTGGCCAAATAGACCCTTGGGATCAAATGTTGGCCAAAAAAACCCTCAAGAGTAAGGGTTGATTCAATAGATCCTTCAAACATTGTGTTGGCTACATGGACCCCTTGGGACTAAGGGTTGGCCTAACGGATGGACCAAGTGTTGGCCAAATGGATCCTTAGGGCTGAGTGTTGGCCAAAATGGACCCTCAACATCAAGTGTAGGTAAAATGGACCCTTGGGACCAAATTTATAAGGGTGTAGGATAGTATGGTAGAGCCTAGTTTGCAAAACTAGGCCTTGGGACCAACTGTAGGCAAAATAGATCTTCAGGACCATCCAAGTGTTGGTTGGCCCCATGGTCCCTCATGACCAATGCTTGGTCCAATAGACCCTCAAGACCAAGTGTTGCCCAAATGGACCAAGTGTTGGCCAGATGGACACTCTAGATCAAGTGCTGGTGAAATACTAAGTATTTCCGAGATGGACCCTTAGGACCAAGTGTTGGGAAAATGGACCCTTGGAATCGAGGGTTGGCCAAACGAACCCCTAGGACCAACCATTGGAAAAATGGATCCTTAGGACAAAGTGTTGGCCACATGGACCCTTGGGACCAAGTGTATGAAAAACAGACCCTTAGGACCAACTACAAGAAAAATAGACCCTTTGGACAAAGTGTTGGCCACATAGACCCTCCAAACCAAATGGTGGAAAAAGGGACCCTTAGGACCAAGTGGTATGTGAAATGGACCCTTGAGACCGAATGTTGCCCAAACTAACCCTCGAGACCAAAGGTTGACCCCAAAAAACCTTTAGAACAAAGTGTTTGCCACATGGACCCTCGGGACCAAGGCTTGGCCCAACGAACCCTCAAGGATGACTATAGGCAAAATGGAACCTCGACACCAAGTGTTTGGACAAACAGATCCTTAGGACCAAATTTATAAGGGTGCAAGATGGTACGATGGAGCATGGGTTGGAAAAATAGACCCTTGAGACAAACTATTGGCCAAAGAGACCCTCGAGGTCCACTGTAGGTAAAAGGAATCCTTTTGGCCAATCGCTTGCCTAATAGATCCTCAGGACCAACTGTAGTAATGAGTGGTGAAGTACCCCTATGCTCAACCATACAAATACAAGCATTTCACACATGATTTGGTCAAATTCCAAGGACTAAATGCCTATGCACCTTTGCGGAACAAGGACGGGTTGGTTGATCTTTGTCTTCCCAAACTTGTATGTCATGATTGTATGGTTAAGTAAGTTTGAGATATGATTTTTATAGCTTTTATGTTTTTATGTCCTACTATTAATAAGGGAAAAGAGAGAGAGATAACTAAGTGACTAATTTAACTTAACTACTGATTAACTAGGCTTTAAACTAATCCTAACACCAGTATTTGTTCTCACTTTCTGTACACATCCTAAGCCAGCGCAACACTACTAGGATTACCAAACACTAATCGTTACTAGGTTACTAAGTGTTACACGCATGCTCGAAGTGATCATATTGTGTGTGTTAATGATAGAAATGTAAAGTGCATAAAGTAAAATAAAATAAATGTAGAAGAAAATAAAATAAATGAAATGAGTAAGAAAACAAATCTCAAGTACTGCAAGGATGAATCCAAGAGCTCATCATTATTTCCATACATAAGATATGCTCAGGTACACAATGCTTGAATAATGATCCATCCACACTTAGACCTCCTACTGTGGGCACTTGGAAAATAGTCTAACTACAAAATTTTCACTACTTGACTCCTAAAAGACTTCCCTTGAAATATTTCCTTCCAAGACTTCTCTCCTAAGACTTCCTTCCCAAGACTTCCTTTCAAATTTTGCACCTTGGCACTATATTTATAGGCTTGGGAGCAACTACTCTAATAATTAGAAAAACTGCCACTCTAATTTTAGAGAAACTACCACTCTAATTTTAGAGAAAATTACCACTCTAATTTTAGAGAAAAATTGGCACTCTAATTATTAGAATAACCCACTAGAGTAACTACTCTCATCATACCCCCATGATTGAATGAAAACTCATCCTTGAGTTCCTTTCAAAATATTGGGAAGGTATGGGATTATTGACTAATTGAAAACTGATGGTGGAATGGGATGGAAAACTCAATGTTCCTAGTGAATGGATCAATAAGTATATTACAACATTAGTGTTCATGACCCTTTTGGTGAACACTCATACATAAATGACATCCAAGACTTTATTTGGCAGCTTGTAGAGAAAGAGAGAGAAAGAAAATGAAGCATGTTGCTACCAATGCTAAGATTGTGCCTTTCGTTGTTTATCCATAGTCATGCAACTAGACTTTATCCTTTCGTAAATGCTCTAGTTCTAGTCCATCTTGAGTGCTTCCTCCAAGCCTAGTCCATTTTTTATATTATTTTCATCTGCACACACAACACAGTCACAAATAAGCAAGGATAGATAAACCACAATGCAGTTGATACCTTGCCTCGATATGAAGCGCATTGGCTGAGTTGTGGTTATGGTAGAAATTGGTTTGCATATTTATCATAGGTGACTACCCAAGGTGTAGGGGTTAGGAAAATAATAAAATGGAGAAAATTGAAAAATTTGTGCTAGGGCCCCCATGACTAAGAGTGAACCTCCGATAGCTATAAGATGGAAAATATAAGGAACAAGAAAGATGGGAAAAAATATAAACGATGACACCAATAAAATGGATGTCATGGATGGGGATGAAACAAGAAATTATTTATTATAGGAAATGTTTAAGAAAAATAAAACAATTACACCAAAAATAAATGCCAGTGGGTCCTCCCCAAAGCAGGCTCATGCATTTTATGCCCTGAAAAACCCACAAACCAAAGAGTCCATAGGCTCTAGGAATGTCATTTGGAAGCAAGAGTTAAAAAATTACCCATAAGAATTCACCAAAGAAAAGAAATGCATCAACCTAGAATGGACTAATGATAAAACTGACAATGAGGTGGAAAATGGGAAGAAAGATGGAGAGGAGAGAATGGAATGGAATCCCAAGAACAAGGTTATGTAAAGCTCCTTGTGTAATATATGGTTAATGTGACTGAGTAGAACTCATCCCAAATGTAGACTCAAAAAAACCACATATAGTGACCTCACATCAACAGATTTGACCAATTCATCCACTTTAAGCAACAAGAATGCTTCCACAAAGAGTCATCACCATCCGAGGAGAGGGAGATGGAGAAGTAGGAAGCAGGAAAGGGCCTTAGTTAGAGGGAACCTTCAGGCATGGGTAACATGTCTTTCTAGTTTCATAACCAGTGTTTGTAGCCCATATTGCTTTATTATGTCTAAGGGTTGTGCTTGAATTCTTACTTTTTTTTCTCTTTTCTTTTTTTTCTTTTCTTTTTGCATGAGAACCACACCATGCAAAGACTTATTTTTATTTACTCAGCTTCCTGATTTTTGAACATTGTTAGAATGATAGAAAACCCAAGAAAAAGCCTCCAAGAACCCAAGAGAATGGCCAGCACAAATGCATTGAATCCCCTTGAAGTTACACCCTTTTCATCCTTTGAGTCTTTCCTTGGTTTGAAAAATCCCCAGCCACCAATTCATTAACAAGTTTACATAGAAAAAGGGGACTGTACAGTTCCAAGCCAAAGGAGATCATAGAGTTGTATGGATGAGTGGATGGCATGGACTCATTGCCTGTTTGACCAAAAGAACCATACCTTAATATCATCATCATAATTCAAAGGTAAAAACCAAACATTAGTAATCAATATGATATAATTCAATCCACCGTCAAGAGCACTTATTAGATGATGAATAAAAGAAAACCAAGCAAACAAAGAAACAGTAAAAACATGAATGATGGTGTAAAAAAAAAGAAAATTTGAAAGAATGTGTAAAATGAAAAATGTGTAAAAAATATATATAAAGAACTGAGGGCCTAGAATGGTGGCCATATTCCCCATAACTAAGTTGGAAGGAGGAGATTTGAAATAGTGAGCAAGGTTGTCCACCAAGAGAGGTAGCATGTGTACTGGCTATCGTAAGCTCATGGAAAGGTTTGGTTTGTTGCACATTAACCAAAAGTTTCTTGTCTGGGCTCTTAGGTTTGTATATTATCATGGCCCATGAATGAAAAGTTTCATAAATAATATAATGTCCTTTCCACAATGTTTGAAATTTAGTAGATTGTGGAACATGTGTGGGATTCCAGTAGAGAACCTTATCTCCCTGTTGATATTTAACTTTCCTAATCCTTAGGTCATGACATTGTTTATTGAATGCCTTGTGAAACTTGTTAGATGACAGGGCAACTAGTCGATTTTCATTTAGCAAGGTAAGGGTTACTAACCATTGTTTCTGTGCTAGATCAAGGTCAAGGTTGAGGTCACATGTTGTGGATAGTGTACAAAGATCAGTTTGAATGGGAAGCATTGGTAATTTACCATACACTAACTCATAGGGAGAGTAGCCTATAGGGTGTTTCTATGTGGAGTAGTATGCCCAAAGAGCATTGTTTAGTTTAGTGCTCTAGTCTCACCTAAACTTTCTAACAATTCTTATCAATATCTTCATAATCTCCCTATTGGTGACTTGTGCTTGACTATTCTCTTGGGGGTGGTATGGTGTAGTCAATTTATGCTCAACCCCTAAGTGTTACATTAATTTCTAAAAATTTGCTCCTGTGAAGTGGGCACCATTATCTGAAATAAGTGCACGAGGCACACCAAACCTATTTATTATTTTTTGTTGAACAAATTGTGTAGCTACAAATGATGTACAATCCTTAATAGCAGTTTCTTCTACCCATTTGAAAGGTATGCCTTTTTTTGTTAATTCCATCAATGGTTTGGCAACCTTTAAAAAGTTCTCAATAAATCTCCTATAGTAGCCAGTATGTCCAAGGAATGATTAAATATCTTTGAAAATTTCTGATTGATGGGTAATTCCTTGGATAATTTTGATTTTCTTATGGTCTACCTCTATCCCTGTGTGTGAAATTTTGTGCCCTAGTGCTACGCCTTCTTGGACCATCAAATGAATTTTCTTCTAGTTGAGCCTCAAATTGGTTTCTACACATCTTTTTAACACTTGCTCCAACTAGTCCAAAGCTTGATCAAAGTTTGATCCATAAGTGGAGAAGTCATCCATAAAGACCTCCAAACCATTTCCTATCTGCTATTGGAAGATGCTTAGAACTAGTTGTTGAAATGTTGCAGGGGCACTGCACAAGCCAAACGACATCTGTTTTTATGCAAATGTTCCCTAAGGACTAGTGTATGTAGCCTTAGCTTGGTCTTCTAGGGCTATTTGTATTTAATTATAGCTACTATATCCATCTAGAAAATTATAGTAGTGATGCCCTGCGATGGTGTCTAAGACTTGGTCAACAAATGGTAATGGAAAGTAATATTTGAATGTTGCCATATTTAGTAGCCTGAAGTCTATGCACACCCTCCATTTGCCTCCCTATTTAGGCACAATAACTAAGAGGCTAACCCATTCACTATTAGCAATGGGGTATATGAACCTAACCTTGAGAAGTTGTTCAATTTCTTCTTTAACTACTTGCTTCAGCTTACTGTTCAATCATCTCTACTGTTATCTTCGAGGCTTCATGGAGGGATTAGTGTAAATTATATGTTGGAATATCCTAGGATGTATTCCAGTTAATTCGGTATATGACCAAGTGAAGGCTTTCAACCATTTATTTATTACCTTTAATAGTTCTTTTTTCTATTGAGGAGCAAGCTTAGCTTTGATAATTACCGATTTTCTGGTTTTAAGGAACGTGTATTCCATATCGATGGGCAATGGTTTTAGCTCGAGGGGCTCTTGCTTAAATTTGTCAGAGATTTTCAACTTTTCCTAGTTAACATTTTCAAGGTTAAGACTTGGAAGTTGGTAGTGGACTTTCTCTAATGCATCTATGCTATCAATGTAAGCACAAGTTAAACCCTTAGTTGGTTCCATGCATATGAGCGAACTAGTTTCTTGATTAGTTGTTAGCCACTGGGTGCCTTCCTATTGTGTGGCTACTACATACATGAATCTTTGTATGTTGATCACTTGTGAACACTGATTACATGTAGGAAATGTTAAAATTTACACAAACCATGACCTCTGCATGCAATTACACCCTATGTCGCTATATGCAATGCATGGAAATTTCTTCTTCTCGATCTTTCTGAATATATTTTTCTTTGATATTTCTAGGGAAAGATCACGGATTCTTGGGTTTTCATTGATGGTTCTTAGCCATGATTTTCCCATTATGATTGGGAAGTCCCCCATACCATTGTTTACCTAAATCACTAGGAAGCCAGCTAGGTATGACCACCCACAAATAGTGGTAACAATGTCTTCCACTAGTCCCAATGGGACATTGATGGACTAGTTGACCAACTCTAGATGGATGTTGCTCTTTTTTAATGGAGGTAGGTTCCAAGCCTTGTACATTTCTTGAGAAATCAAGTTGACACTAGAACCTGAATCCAAAAGGGTCTTGCACAGTGCATTTCTAGCAATTTGTAAGTATATCAGAGGACTCCTAGGATTAGAGAATTTCCTAAGAAAATGTCTAGCATTGATCTAATCGGTGATGACATGTGTTAACATGATCATATGCATTGAGTGCAGTGGTTGAGTTGAAGGAGGCTCTGAAGTTTTGATTGATACTAAGGAATCTAAGGAATTAGTCGCTTGTGAGTGCAAGGGCTTGGTTGGACTATTGGTCCTAAAGACATGTATTTTCTTCATGTGGTTGTTGGAACCAATAGTAGGTTGAGAGTTAATAGCCCACGTGGGGTTATGTTGTTGTGGTTGGGTAGGGATTTCACCTTGCATTGTGGGAGCAGGTGGTAGTGGAGCTATTGGTGGAAGAGATGAGGCTGGAGGAGAAGGATGATATGATTATGAGATATCACCTCTAGAAGAGGGAGTCCCATAATACTCACAAGCTTGGTAGTGAGGTTGAGGAATGAAGGGACTAGTAGGGTCATGTGGGGAGATTGGCTACTACATGGAATATCCATATAGGTTAGGTTACTAGTAAGGATACTATTGCCTTGGTGGTGGCATTCCCCATGATTGTGGGTGTTGCCACTATTGATATTGCTCAATCAATTGTGGTGGAGTTCCACTCGGATAATATGTTAAGGGTTGGTGGAACTTCCTTGGGTTACATTAAGGATAAGGTAACCTTTGGGGTGTTTGCCTTCTGTTTAATTGTGGGTTGAGTGCATACACCCTAAACTCCTGTAGATGTGATATTATATGGCAACATCCCTTAGGATGGTCATATTAACATATTTCACATCCACTATCATTTTCTATTTCTAAATCCACAACCTCTTCAATGATGACAACTTTGCCCTTACCCTTGCTACGTGCATGTTTAGCCTCTTTCTTTTTTCTTTCTCACTACCTTGCTCTCTAGACTCCTCTACTATTTTAAGAACATTTTGAAATCTATTGTCTAGGGAATCCCACATTTGGTCTACCTTTGATAAAAATTATAATGTCATCTTTTGGATAGGCAGAGTTTTCCGATTCACCATTTTTTTGAGTGGTGACTCTTCTTCATCCTCAAAAAATCTTACTCCCCTCTTTTGGAAGGAAGTATCTTGGTTATACTCTTTTACAGTTTCTCTCTTCTATAGCTCATCTTCTTCCTTAGCAACTTACTCCAATAGTCTTTGAATTTGATGGAACCTAAGCTCGGATAGTTTTCCTTGGGCATAAGATCCAAGGATTCTTCTTGTTTGATGCCTAAGCCCATCCATGAGATGGCAGAGCTGATCCATTTACGAATAATCATGGTTAGGACAACAATGTAACAGTGCATAATATCGGCCCATGTCAGCATCCAATGGTTCATTTCCTCCTTGTTTCCAACCTTGTATTTTCTTTTTCAAGTTAAACACTCAGGAGTATGTTTGGTACTTGATGGGATGAAATATCACATGGGCCAAGATATCACGGTCTACCATCAAGTCTATAAATAAGAGGAAGCTCTCCCTTATTTTCTCATCTAGATCTAGACCCTTAGTGAAACTCTGATAGTTTTACCTCTCCAGAGATAGAATATTTTCTATGTGCCCGTAGTAGGAGCTCCAAAGTGAATGGATATTTATTCGAGCAGATATTATACCTGAACACATATTTGTGTATGAAAATAAAGACAAACTTCTTGGATAAACCTTGCAGTGCATGGAATAGGCTAATTAGGATTTTATTTATTGTTATTTACTATTTATCATTTACATGATTTATTAGGAATTAAATCTCTCTCAACCCTTCTCTCCTAGTTAAGTGCCTCAGTACAACCGCTTCGAGCATATGCGTTACGAGTGGTGATCCCAGCAATGACTAGCGTTTGGTAACCATGGTTTCATTGGTTGAGGGTGTGAATGGTAAGTGGGAATGGATGTTGATGCTAGGTTAATTTAGACTTAGTTAGTTAGTTAAAGTTAGTTAATTAGTCTTTTTAATCCTTCACCTCAATAGCATAGGAGATAAAACAGAAAAAGCTATAAAAATCATATACCTCAGACTTACTTAACCATACACCATGAAAAATTCAAGTAATTCTAAGAATATAACAAATAATTAACCTTAAGTGTATCATGAGGCATGTAGGCACTTGGTCTGCAGAGTTCGACTAGATCACGCGTGTTATGCTCGTATTTGTATGCTATCTTGCCACTCATTATTGGTGCTGTTGCCAGGGACTAAGTGTTTGTGTGCTAAGTAGAACATAGGAAATCATTCACATCGTTGGGAGATTAAATGAACCTTAGGGTCAATTAAAAGAAAATTTATATAATGGTTAAATAGCACACCTATAAGACACAATGTCTTCTTCTTCTTCTCACAAGAGCAATACACCACCTAGGGATCATACAAAGAACAGTCGGTAGTCTAAAATGCATAACCTAAATCTGCCAATTCCTCAACAATATAGGGTGAAATATAATCATCTTGATGAGTATATACTCAATTTTACTTTTATCCTCCATCAGGATGAATAGATGCACTGGAGAGACTTGCAAGGTAACATAGTGTTACCTCCGAATCGTGCAGTCCCCAACATGCTCCTCTATGCTCTGGCACAGATCGGCATGACTCAGCTCTATTCTGAGTATGTTATAGGAGATTTTGACATGAGGGATTACAATCCCATAGCCACACAACATTTAAGAGACTCAAGGAAGGAGAGACAAAATACACTATTGAAGGGGAAAGAGGTCCTACACGTCCTAAGTGAAATTGGAGATGGTGAACCACTTATAACAGGTTCTCTATCGAAGGATGTTCCCCCTCATAATGATAGTGAGGAGGTGGGGTATCAAAACCTATGATCCATGATACAAAACCCTGGTTCTGATCCCTATGAACACTAACTTTTCACTAAGGGAACAACAACACATGGCAAGGATAGGCACTCAGGTCATCATCACGATCGGGGTTGAAGACAAAGAAGAGAAGGTAGGAAACATCGTCATGGTGATGGTTCTCCTTCTTCTTCCCCTTCATCACATCATTTGACCTATCCTTGCACATCTAGGCATAGCCATAGAGAGCATAACAGTGAGGATAGAGGTAGATAAAATGAGAGACCTCAATGAGAAAGTCGAGAGCGAGGACAAGGGCATGAACGAAGGAAAAGTAGGGAACAACGTAGACACCATAGATGTCATGAAAGAGATGATCATGATGAACCCCTACATGCCACCCAAAGCATGCTAGATATAACAGAGGCTGTAAGAATACCAACAAAGCATTTAAAAGATAGCCAGATCAAGTGCTTAGACATGAACAATATCCCACGCTTTTAGGAGGGATACAATGCGGATCTGCAAAATCATTTACAAGCATTCCACGATGCCTGTGCCTTGCAGAACATAGAGAATGAGTGGAAAAAATTGAAGTTGTTTCCCAGGACACTCATCAAGGAAGTAGAGAGTTGGTATCGGTCCTTAGAACCGGAAACCATTAGGAGGTGGAGTACAATGTTAGAAATATTCAACAATAAATATCAAATGTACTCCAGAGTGTCTAATTTGCATAAGCAGATCCAAGGATGGAAGCAAGGTACTCATGAATCCTTAGATGCTACCATGGACCACTACTATGCATTATTACATTATTTCCCGAGCCATGGTTATGCACAGCGGGATCAACTCCGCCACATCATAGATGGGCTAAGGTATGAAACTAGGAGAACCCTTGGGACTTATGCCCAAGGGAGATTATCAGAACTTAGATCCCATGAGATTCATCGATTATTGGAACAAGTAGCCAAAGAAGAAGGGAAGCTACGAAAAAGGGAAAGTGTGGAAGAATATAATCGTGATCCCTCTCTTTGAAAGAAGGGAGTGAGATTTTGTGATGAAGAGGATGAGTCACCACTCGAAGATTTGGTGAACCAAAAAACCTTGTTGCTTTATAAGCTAATAAGAGAAGTATCAGCTAAGGTAGATGAAGTATGGAACTCCTTAGATAGTAAAATTAAAATTGTCCGAAAGATTGTAGAGGAGTCTAAGGAGGAACAGAGTAGTGACAAGAACAAGAAAAAGTAGAGAGATTTAGGCCTTGCACGTGACAAGGGTAAGGGGAAAATAACTATCTCCGATGAGGTTGTGGATTCTGACACAAAAAATGATAGTGGATGTGAGATCTGCCAATATGACCATCCTAAGGAATGTTGTCGAATCATCTCACATCTACAAGAGTTTGGGGTGTATGCACTCAACTTGAGACTTAACCAACGGTAAACACCCCAAAGGTTACCTTATCACCAAGGTAACCCAAGGCATTCCACCAACCATTGACGTACTATCCAAGTGGAACTCCACCACAATCCATCGAACAACATTAGCAGTGGCAATACCCACAGTCATGGGGGATGCCACCACAGAAACAATAGTACCCTTACCGGCAGCCAGATCCATATGGATACTACATGTAGCAGCCAATTTCTCCAAGTGACTCCATGGGTCACACAACTTCCCAACATCACTACCAAGTTTGGGAGTACTTTAGAAGGACTCCTTCTCCTCTGGGAGATGCTCCATATCCCTACCATCCTCCTAATCTATCTGAACCTCTTCCACTGATAGTTCCCATAACACCTCCTACTTCAACAATGCAAGGGGAACTCCCCACTCAACCACAACAATGCAACGCAATGAGAGCCATAAACATCTAACCTATTGTTGGTTCTGACAATCATAAAAAGAGAAGAACTTTCTTCATAACCAAAAGCCCAAACAAGCTCTCACAACAACAAGCAGTTGAGTCTAGGTATGCTCCTCCAACCCATAAGGCTTCAGAGAACCCTTCAGTCCAACAACAGAGCTTAACGCATACAGTTATGTTAACACATACCATAACCGATTGGATCAAGGTAGGCCACCTTCCTAGGAAACTATCTTACCCTAAAAGTCCCTTAATCTACCTCCAAGTCATCACAAATGAACCACATAAGCCTCTTCTTGACCTAGGTTCCAGAGTCAACCTAATTTCACGAAAGATGTATCAAGCTTGGAACCTGCCCCAACTTAAGAAGAGCAACATTCAACTAGAGCTGGTAGACTAGACTAGTCCATCACCATTCCCTTGGGATTGGTGGATGACATCATTACCATGGTGTGTGGTTGGTCATACCTAGTCGATTTCCTAGTGATTGAAGTTAACAACAATGAAGGGGACTTCCCAATTAGAACGGGAAGGGAATGGCTAAGCACAATAGATGCATGCCTAGGGATTCACGATCTTTCCTTGGAGATAAATAAGGTAAATATTTATGGAAAGATCAAGAAGAAGAAAGTTCCATGCATGACATATAGTGATTCATCAAGTGATGACATGGAGGAATGCTTCACATCTCCTCCATGCAATAGGTGTGCCCTTGATACTATGAGATAAAGATACATGTATGTAGCAACCACACAACTAGTAGTAGACACCCTGTGGTTGGCAGCTATTCAGAAGAGCAATTGACACACATGCATGGAACTAACTAGGGAAGTAACCCATGCCAACAACGAAAGCATAGATACCTTGGAATATGAGTATCGCCAACTTCCACCCCTTAATCTAAGAACATCAATTAGGAGAAGTTGGGCACTTCTATGAAATTCAAACAGACGCTCATTATTTTGGATCTCTCCCTTGTAATTTATTCATGGGGGAGATGGCCACCTATGCTAATCATTTGGGGGGGCCCTTAGTTCTTTTTAAGTTTTTGTTTTACATGTTTTTGTTTTACACATTTTTGTTTTACACATTTTTTTTGCACATTTTTGTTTTATGCATTTTTATTTTACAAATTTCTTTAACTTTTCTTGTTTTTGTTTTACAAAATCATTATACCTTTTCATTTTGTGTGTGTGTGTTATCCACCCTGAAAGTTTTTCACCCAATAAGTGTTCTTTATGATGGTATGTACTATTCTCCTATTGATTCCTAATGTCTGGCTTTTACCTTTAAGCCATGATGTTGATACTAAGGTATGGCTATTTTGATATAGCAGGAAATGAGTCCACTTCATCCATTCATCCACAAGTTTCTATGGTCTCTCTCAGCTTGGAAATGTATAGGCTCTTTCTAAATCAGAACTATTAATGAATTAGTGATTGGGT